>JAWRVZ010000476.1:193380-231577 GCA_037043235.1 Rhodeus uyekii | reverse complement strand
ATTATGTCCGCGTTTTGGCGCGTTCTTATGCTGTTCATGACGTCACTGACCCGCGACGCGCATTCACACGCGTTCGTCTCTCGTTGGTGGCACACATCTTCACGTGACTGCCGTCAGAGTATTTCCCCTAGCACTTTGACGCAGCTCGAGCTCCCATGAAAGGGAAACGCACATTCTCACATTGATTTCACTGTTAGTACATCCGACCGTGAGCATGAAAAGTGGCGTACGCAAAGTTTTTGTGCGTAAGCAGTGTTGATACATGAGGCCCCAGGAATTCCCAGATTACGTTAACATCGACAAAGACGTCGTTACTGATAGAAGCATTCGTTTTCAAGCAGACCGTTAAAGGCAAAAAGCAACAAAGCATTTTAGACTTCTTAAAGAAACCATAGTAACCGCGTGTGCAATACTTTCAGAACTGTGTCCGGGTGAAATGACTGTTATGAGTGAATGTGTTTATGTGTGTTGTGACTGTGTTTACGCTGTGAGTGAAATTGTGTTTACAATGTTGGAGAATATAATTAAAGGTTTGTATCGAGAATCGAAGGTGTTTTTTATTGTATACTGGTAAATCTCTGCTGTTAGTTGGTCAACAACTTGCCGATCATGCCGATCGCTTCATCAAACAAATCGCATATTGGCTGTTGGTTATCTCGATCATCGGTTATCTCAACGCTTTTTTGCAACCCCCGAGGCCGTCGACATAACCGGATTCATTTTATATTAATATTAAAATGTCCTGCAATCTTTTAGTGTTTCTCAGTTGCACTGATACATTCCAGTGATAATCATTACAGTGACACACAATCACACACTGATCTCCATCTGACTCACTGCTGAAATCACACAAACACACACACACAAACTAATGATAAATAACTCACCGATGTTTGTGTGTTTCTTTCGTAGAACATTTGATGATGGAAAATAACAGAAGTTTTCTCATCTTCACAAATCTGACCTGTTTGAACAACAGGAAATAGAAAAAAAACTACAAAAACCACAAAACTAGATCCGTTTGATTGAATTCAAGTGATGATTTACACAATAAAATATATTTAATGCTGCAATGTTTAAAACAGCAACAAATTTAGCTTTCCATTATTATTTTTTCTTACACACACACACACACACACACACACACACACACACACACACACACACACACACACACACACACACACACACACACACACACACACACACACACACACACACACACACCCTTTCTCTCTCTTTCTCAGACACACACACACACACACACACTCCCTTTCTCACACACACACACACACACACACACACTCTCTCTCTCACACACACACACTCCCTTTCTCTCTCTTTCTCACACACATTTTTATGGGTGTGATGAGTAAAGAGCTGCTCAGATCAAAAATATCAATAACCAACAATATTTAGACAGTAAATAATACATAAATTATTACATTTTAATCTGGAGTATTACTTAAATAATATATTTAGAGTAGTTTGTCTATTATTATTCTAATAATAATACAAAAAAAGTTTGTTATAACACTTGCCTTCTTGATCATTTTTTGGACATTTCCAGCAGATCCAGAAGATCCCAAACATCCCAAATCCTGCAACAATCAGCAGAGATCCAGCAGAGATCAACACTATCAGAGAGACTGAGACTGGAGGATGAGGAGGAGAGGAAACAACAGATGTTAATGTAAGTGAATGTCAGTCTGATCTAAAAAAACAAAAACAAAAAAAAACATATCTCAGCATGTGTGGAGTACCTGCAGTACATGTGTGAGAGCAGAGTTGAGTGATGTTGGGATGTCTGGTCTGGTTGCTGATGGGATTGTTCAGCACACAGATGTAGGTGTTTTTATCCTGATATTCCACCTCCAGAGGTAGAGAGAGACTGATGCTGAGATCAGACACACTGATGCTGGACAATAAACTGTTTCCTTTGTACCAGGAGAGAGTCACATGATCCACATTCACCACTGATGATGAACACAACAATGAACATGATGATGATGAAGATGAACAGTTTGAAGAGTTACTGGTGATGACAGGAACAGGCAGACGAGCTGGAAAACATGAGAATAGAGAGAAATGTGGACAAATCTTTTATTTTTGGTTTGTTGTGTTGATGATGAAAGTGACTGTGTGTGTAATCTTACACTATAAAATAATAAACATTTTAAATGGCGAATAATGAAAGAAACACAAGAGGAATGACGTCTCTACTCACCATAAACAGAAACTCTGAATGTTTTTGATGTCGGATTCACTCCCGTTATCAGTAGTTTATAATCTCCAGCATGTTCAGTTGTGATGTTTGTGATGGTCAGAGATCCAGTTTGATCGTCCAGTTTCAGTCTGTCTCTGAATCTCCCATCAGGACCATCATATGTCTTGAATAATCCATATTTTCTCATTATTTCAGCTATCGTGTTTGTTTTAGCACCATATTTCCATGTTATGACGTCTCCATGTATTTCAGTAAGATCCACGTGTAAAGTGACAGATTCTCCCTCCATCACTGACAGCGACTGCGTTTCATCAGTTTCAGAGCCGAACACACCTGGAGAACATGAAGAGGTTTCAGATTAATGCTCATGTTGGTTTAGAAAGCTTGAGATCAGTTTGTAACCTTTAACAGAACATTAAGAAAGATTTGATTACAGTAGATGAAAATAATCTAGTGCTGGAGTTTATTACTCTGAAATATGAATAAATGACACAAATATGTTCATAACTTACCGATCAGACGCCAGAAACACAAACACAACAAAACAAGCGAGTGAAACATTTCTGAAATATTACGATTATCAATGAAAGCACGACTGATCTAAACAAGAACAACTGAAGAAATGTGACATGTGAATCAACCCGACAGAGTCTGACCCTCCTCTCTCACACACACACACACACACACACACACATGCACATGCACGTACATACATGTACACGCATATAGATACATGCACGTGATCCAACTTAATTTAAATAATTTGTTTTATTCATTAAATATCATGCAATTTAATTACAATAGTTGCCTGACTGTATTTAAATATGTAAAAATAAAAGATTACGGTGTGAATATTGGATGCATTACTTTTCATGGCAAAACTCCAGTGATATTAAATTTGCTGTGTTCATTTATTATTTTAATTTTAGTATTTATGGAAAAAGTATAAAGTTAAAAGTTACACAGTGCCGGATCTAGTGAAGTTTGTCCTCTGAGTCAAACTGAAACCTGTGGTTGGTTTTCTTTAGAAGTGTGGCTGAATCTGTTTGGCAAGCAAACATTGTGTAAGGGAGAAAATGACCATTTGTTTTTAGCTTGTGTGTGAAGAGCTTCTTCCTGTTGTGCTTCTGTATGAACAGCTTTGAACTTTAATCTTCAGAATCACAATACTAAAGCAATATAAACACAACAATCATATTTAACATGCCATTCACAAGTTTAGTCTGTAACAGTTATTTATTCTTTGTTTAAAATATATATTGTTATGAGCAGGGCGAGGGATGTGAGAATGGCGTGAGTTCCCTGGCCTCATGTCTCACGGAGGAGAGGAAGCATAAAAGGAGGAGCGACGCCAGTGAAGGACAAGAGAGAACCAGTAATGGACTTTACCTTGTGTTTTATGTTTTTGTTTGTGAGAAACTGCAATCATTACTTTCATTTTTATTTTATATTAGTTGTATTGAACGTTCGCCGGTTCCTGCCTCCTCCTTCCCTAAACAACAAACTGTTACAATACATATTTAATACTATATAGTTTTGGACGCACATCCTGATGGGTCACGAATATTATCAGACCAGCAGTTTAATAATGGTATAGTTATAGTATATATAATAATGGTAAAGTGTAGTAATATTCTGTTTTCTGTTGATGCTGTTCTTCAAAAACACACCAGATGGAGACATTTATCATTTCAATCAATATCAGCTGTTCAATTCAGTGCTTTATGAACCCAGTGTGTATCAACTGTAATTTTAATAAGCATGTGTTTAATATCCTGATAATCTGATTCCTGATTATGACACTAGATGATGTCATGTTATTCTTTAAATGAATTTATTCATTGATTTATTGTAAAATTGACAGAATCAGGTTAGGAGCTTGTCTGTTACTCTGGCTGGAAATAGTTACTGAAAATAGCACTGCATATCAACACATGATGGATCCATGTTCTCATTCTGTTTACGCCAAATTCTGACTCTACTGAATGTCTCAACAGAAATCGAGACTCATCAGACCAGGCAACATTTTTTTCCAGTCTTGCACTATCCAATTTTGGTGAGCTCATGCAATTTGTCGCCTCTTTTTCCTATTTGTAGTGGAGATGAGTGGTACCCGGTGGGGTCTTCTGCTGCTGTAGCCCATCTGCCTCAAGGTTTAGCGTGTTGTGCTTCACAAATGCTTTGCTGCAGACCTCGGTTGTAACGAGTGGTTATTTCAGTCAAAGTTGCTCTTCTATCAGCTTGAATCAGTCGGCCCATGACCTCTGACCTCTAGCATCAACAAGGCATTTTCTCCCACAGGACTGCCGCATACTGGATGTTTTTCTCTTTCACACCATTCTTTGTAAACCCTAGAAATGGTTGTGCGTGAAAATCCCGGGTAACTGAGCAGATTGTGAAATACTCAGACCGGCCCGTCTGGTAGTGATGGCCGTATGACACCAATGCTCCGACACAAGCTTCGAACTCGAAGCAGGATTTTTTATGAACTACTGCTTCGGAGCTTGCTTTGGTGCGGAAAAACACACGTGACCGATGACGTCCGAAGCAGCAACTGCTTCGGTTCTCTGAGTGAATCACGTGACTGGTTCAGACCATTCGATACTGCTTCGCAATGCGAGAGGCTTTGTGACGCAAGACTTTGCTGCACGCACGCTTCAGCAGGTTTTTTGGCGCGTAATATGATTATATAGCAGTGGCATAGCCACGGGGGGCTTGGGCCCCCTCATTTACATGTCCGGCCCCCTCAGATTTTCAATTGTTTAAAACCGCAACTGTGAAAACGAAAGTGAAAGCACATATCGCTCGCCGCACAAGACGATCGCATCGGACCTCCAAAGTCAACAATGGCGCACTGCACCACAAACAGTCGTGGCCGAGAGGTAAAGGCGATGGACTAGAAATCCATTGGGGATTCCCCGAGCAGGTTCGAATCCTGCCGATTACATAACCCCCCCTCCCCTGTCAATAATCGCAGCGCAGTTTGGCACCCTCATTTTAAGCTGGGCACCCTCAAATAAATTTTTTTTGGCTACGCCCCTGCTATATAGTTGCCCAAAATGATGCACAAGAAGTGGGTTTATTGTAGTAGGAGCTTGCATTGGTGTTATCACTGCATTTGTTTGAGCTGCATGGTGAGCTTCTCAACATTACGTAGCATTATAGTGATGTATGTAATATTAGTTTATTTACATCATTCACACAAACCCTAGTTATACTCAAACTGACATTATTTGCCATCTACAAACGAAGCTTTGAATGAATGAACCCATTTTCAAAACAGTTGATGAAGTGGTTCAATACTGGTTCATTGCTTCATTTGGACATCACTACCGTCTGGCACCAACAAACATGCCACGTTAAAAATTGCTGAAATCACCTTTCATTCCCATTCTGACATTCAGTTTGGAGTTCAGGAGATTGTCTTGACCAGGAACAACCCCTGAATGCATTGAAGCAACTGGCATGTGATTGGTTGATTAGATAATTGCATTAATGAGAAATTGAACAGGTGTTCCTAATAATCCTTTAGGTGAGTGTATAAGGTCATGAATGTACATGCATTTCCCTTTGAATGTGAATGCCATAGTTTCATCACAGAAGCTTACTATAGTAAAATGATCACACAGCTGGATCTGGAACTTCTGGATCTGGAGAAATATTGAATCATCTTCTCATGCTTACAGACACAAAATCCACGATACTCTCCTCTTCATCTTTCTGTACACATCACACCAGATTAATAATCAATATCAAACTGATAGTTGTACATCAGCACGGCTGTGATTCTGCTGTGGGCATGAGGGCACAGGTCGAGTGATGAGATGCAGAGATATATGAGTGTGATACTGCGTTTATAGGTTTTGATGACACAAGTGTGTAAATAAGAAACAGCAGCAGTGTGTCTTTAAAATCCCTCTTTTGAGCAGAACGACTTCCTTCTCTCACAGAAGTTTGACTGTGATGAGTCTCTGTTACAAATTCTAAAACTTCACTTTAGAACAAGTAACAAAGAAACTTTGAATGGCTTCATTGAAGATTATTGAATTATGTAGAGTATTATGAGAGAGAGAGAGAGAGAGATTAACTAAACGAGTGCATTACCAAAATCTAGCTGATATTATCCGGGTTAATCTTATTATCATAATAACAGAATCAGTTTAACTATCAGCTGAGGAAAGAAATATCTTTTAACAGTGTTTTTAACAGTTTAACGGTCTTACTCTGTTTCACAGTCAAGGCTTTAGTTAATCTGAGACTAAAATACACATTTAGTGAATGTGATTCATCCCTCTAGTGGTCATAAATGTCACTTCTGATGTAAATATCTGCAGTCTTTGAGTTTCTGTTCACGTGAAGTCAATATGAACTTCTGCATGGGTTGTAAATCTGACCTTATGTTACTTTTCTTAGGAGTTGTCAACAATATTTTTTTTTTTTTACACATATCAGTGTAAAAAGTCCTGCACTTTCAGTTCTTTCCTCCAGTCATGAATGACTCCTTAAATTAAGTGTTGTTGAGGAGAAGTGCTGCTATTTTAAATGAAGATGATGAATTAGAAAAGTTCATCAGATTCACATTGAAGAAGAACCTGAAACAAAACTACAAACCACAGCCACTGTCATGATGCTGGAAAAAGGATTTTAGTTTGTTTAATCACAAAACTGATGAAAACTAAAATTACCGGTATTAACAACCATCAAACAAACATTGTAAGTCATTATTGTTTTTAGTCATAAAATGATTCTGACACTTTCAGAAAAAGGATATGACCTTTATCAGAAAAACGGGTATCAAGAATATTTCCGCTAAGAAAAACTCTTGCTAGATCTGTAAATAACTTAGTCTAAACTCTTCGAAATAAAGGCACAAGTCGTCACTGGAGCGGCACCTTCTCAAACAGTTAGTTACTAACATGTATCCTAAAAGTTACAAATGTGTCCCAGTGACTGCATTTGTTCCTTTTTATTGTTTCACTGCTTCACTGAAGGCTCACATATATAGAAGATCATGAATATGCACACAAAGTACATTTTCATTTTTCACTGAAGCATCACTGTTTGATTTCAGATATTTTTGTCAAACATCATCATTGATGTGTTCAGTATTTTGTAGTAAAGTGGTTTCTCTACAGAGCAGAAGTCAGACGGTTTCATGTGAGCAGGGATGGAAAAAGGCCTTCAACAACATCCTCTTCACACCTCAGACACAAACACCTCACACACACACACACACACTCACACACACGCACACAAACGCTATTCACACCTCAGAGAGACACACAAACTGGCATCAAACACAAATGTCCAGCAGAACACACATGCACAACCTGTTTGTCAGCCCAACAGATCAATCCACATCTCTGTACAGATGCAAAAATAAAAACACAACAGGATCCACTTTGACTGATTTTGATTGGTGGACTTTTATCTTCGTCAGAGTAAACCATGAAAATTCTCCAAAAAGGCCATTGACCTTTTTATTTTAAGTCCTTGTATTACAGTTTAGGTCAAACTTCTTTGGAAGTTTTTAGGAGAGCATTAAGTAATCCATTGTTAATGTCACACTTTAAACGTCTTCAGGATGATCCTGCTGCATGTCCTCTGTGATTTCCTGATCCAACATGTGCTGAATCTCACAATCCCAAAACTCAAATTGATTCAGAGTCGAAGGTTGCAGGAAGTTCCTAGTGGTAATGATCACACTATCTGGATCTGGTAGTCTGTCTGAAGTTTGATCATCTCATGGAGATGGGTGCATAATCCACTTGATCCTCCTCCTCAACTCTCTATAAAAAATGCATAACACAAGATAAAAATAATTATAAATGTGATGTAATTTTTAAGTAAAAAGGCACATCTGATGGTGCAGAAGATAAATAACAAATAACGTATTTTATAGATATTCCAAAAGGCAAACAAGGAACCAAGGTGGACAAGGTACCATGTCCACATAGCCTTATTTCCCACGACCAGACAAACTTAAATACAGGAAAGTAATGAAGTAACAGAATGACTAATCAAGTGAGTAACCCTGGAAACGTATGATGAAACTTGTCAGGCATAGAGAACGGTGAGCAAACCAGAACTGAACATAACTGTGACCGTACGCCCACCTTCTGGAAATGTGAAATCTCATACTGACAGTTACAATAAGGGAGGAGGCAGAGGTGGAGGACAGGAACCCAGGAGAGGTGATGGCATGAGAAAGCAGGGTGGTGCAGATGGTGGCAGAAGCCCAGAGCAGGAGGGTCCAGGTGACACCCCCTGAGTCCAGCCAGGATTGAGACCCATGGTGGGGGTGATGGAGGGAAGGGTCTCCTTGACACAACCATGACAATGACTGAGGGTTACAGAGATGATGGTGATGGAAGCATAGGAGAAGATGGACCCATGTGGCCTCAAAGGCCGCAAGAGCTGCAAGATGCAACCATAGGGGTGGAGAGCTGGAGTGCAGAAGATGGTTCATAGGTCTGTGGTGCAGAATGGGCGACGTCAGACTGAGGCCATAAGCCTTACAGTCAAGCCGAGGGAGGAAGAAGCAAATGTGAAGGAGTCAGGGCAAAGAGCTGAGGCAGAGCAATGGGATCAGCGGCTAGAGCCAGGGGTAAACCTGAAGTGAAAGAAATCCAGGCAGGACCAGCAAAGATGAAGGTAGTCATTCAGATTTAGGCGGTAATAGTAGGGGCAATCATTCTTTTCTCAAATCCATTTCTCAAAGATCCACGACTCTGTGACGAGAGTGTGGGTGAGGCTTCAATTCATCCCTTCGTACTCCACTTTAACTTCCACACTGGCACACGATATTACCGGCTCCCACACATGAACTCACCAGCACACACTCCATATAGATATGCCACAGTTAAGTTCAGTTCAGAGTTTTTCAGTCTTTACTTTTTTCAGCCTGTCTGATTTGTAATTTGTTACTATGATGGTGTGAGTACGATTCGGAAATCTATTGCCGCTTTTCTTTTTCTTATTTGATTGATTTGTAAAGAGTGATTTATAATCAAGTTAGGGATTTTTATTAGTTAAAGCCTTTCTTTACTCTTCTGTATTTTTCCACAGAGTAAGGATGAATATTGTCTGCACTCCGCAACAGATTGAACATGTTATCAGAAAGTTTTGAGAGTCTTTCAGTTGATAGTTGGAGCCTGAGCCGAGTTCAGCCTTGGAGAAGCTGTGTGTGTGTGTGTGTGTGCGTTAATATGGTCTGTATTGGTGAGGTGATTAACTGGCACCATCAGGAGACGGAATGACTTGTTGTTCTCAACAAGCCACGTCACGAACCCGTCAACCATGTGATCAACGAAGATATGCTTCAGACAGTCTGCTCTTGAGTGGAAAATTACTAGTTTTGTTTATCTTTCTTTCTTTCTTTCTTTCTTTCTTAGCCAATCAGAATGATTTAATCTTCAGTAATGATGTAGTTAGCACCCTCTGTTAGAGTATAATTGCTGTAACAATGTTATTGTATGTGGGGCGGCCTACGAACTCCTTGTAAAACCTGAAGCTTCTGCTGATGAAACTGCAAACTAAACTTCACTAACATTTCTTCTATTAACTGCACTTCTGACTCCTGCTCTTCATTCAACATATCTGCTCCTCGGTTCCTTTGTTTGTTCCTTGTATTGAAGTCGTTGTGTTTCATTTGAGCTTTTTCTGGTCTCATAATTATCTTTTTGTTGTTGTCGTCATAATTATTTACCACGGCATTTACCATTTTTTATTATATGGTAGAAATGGCCTTCCATATTACACAGAAAAAAAAACAAGCACTCAGTGATCTACATCTGACTGAAATTATACAAATTATACAAATACATAAAATTAACAATAAATTAACAATAAATGATCTCACTGATTTCTGTGTGTTTCTTCTGTTGAATGTTGTCTCAGCGTAAGTGATCTCATCTCCACGACTGTCCACAACTGTTTCAACAATAAAAGACACATTAAAACCACTAAATTAAAACAGCAAAATTAAAGCTGAACTAGATCTAGTTTTTTTATTTCGAGTGTTGATGCAGTTTTTAGAAACACAGAATGTGATTTTTTTTGTGTGTAAGATTAGAAAAGCCAGTTGTTCAGTGTCATCATGAAATAATAATAGACATGATATGATATGAGTGTAATCTACAGAAATCTTCAAACCCAATAACTACACATTTGGTTTCAAATGATGTTAACTACAAAATAATGAGAATGATTTTAATTAAATACATAATAAAATAGTGTTGGCTAAAATATTTAGCATATTTTCAAAGTATAATTTGTTACATAAATTGTTTAAAAGCAGACAGGTAACACTTCCCTCTTTTATCAGATTCTTGATATTTCTTGCAGATCCAGAAGATCCCAAATCCCAAAACAATCAACAGACATCCGGCAGAGATCAGCACTATCAGAGAGACTGAGACTGGAGGATGAGGAGGAGAAGAAACGACAGACGTTAATGTAAGTTAATGTGTCAGTCTAATCTAAAACAAATTAACACATATCTCAGCATGTGTGGAGTACCTGCAGTACATGTGTGAGAGCAGAGTTGAGTGATGTTGGGATGTCTGGTCTGGTTGCTGATGGGATTGTTCAGCACACAGATGTAGGTGTTTTTATCCTGATATTCCACCTCCAGAGGTAGAGAGAGACTGATGCTGAGATCAGACACACTGATGCTGGACAATAAACTGTTTCCTTTGTACCAGGAGAGAGTCACATGATCAACATTCACCACTGATGATGAACACAACAATGAACATGAAGATGATGATGAACAGTTTGAAGAGTTACTGATGATGACAGGAACAGGTAGAGGAGCTGGAAAACATAAATATAAATGTGGATACATTTGGTGGAATATCTTATATTTGGCTCATTGTGTTGAGGGAGTTTTCATCATATCAAACTACAGAATGATGAAACATTTCATTATGTAAATGGTTAAAAAATAGCCAGTTTAGCTCAATCGACAGCATTTGTTGCCAAATGTTGATTACCACAAAAAAACAAGCTCAAAAACCTGCCACACTGAGATACTTTAAATGGAAGTCAATGCGGCCTGTTCATAAATGTTAAAGACCCAATGAGTAAGTGTGTGTGTGTGTGTGTGTGTGTGTGTGTGTGTGTGTGTGTGTGTGTGTGTGTGTGTGTGTGTGTGTGTGTGTGTGTGTGTGTGTGTGTGTCCTGATTAGAAAATCAAAGTGTTTCGTGAATACAATGTAAGTTGATAAAAGCGTCTGCCAAATGCAGAAATGTACTTTTTTTCCAGCTTTTCTTCTTGTTCTTCTGCAATAGACCAATACCAATTTTTTTAGATGGTTCATTTTTTAGATATTTCTATTCTATTTCAGATATGTCTATTTTGCGGCAGTCCTGCAAATCATTTTATTCTCCCACAACACACACCAGCACTCGAACAACAAACCCTGATGTCACACGTCCATCTCAGGGAGTCTATCTGATGTGTGTTTATATCTGGAAGACGCATTTTTTAAAGAGTTTGCAGGATGTCTCTAGGATGTTTCCTGTCAGACGTTAAATAGAAATTTAGAAAATTGATTTGGAATGAATGTAAAACTGACATCTTAAAGACGTTTCACAGATGTTTGTTCACAACAGATCTTTAACAGACATTTTGCAGACGATTGTGTGATATCTGGGAATCTAGTCCAGTGCTGAACTCTGTTGTGTCTCGTGGGAGTGTGAGTCTCTAATTTAAAAATATTTAACAGAATGATTCATGTAAGTGCTTTATGAAATCATAAAATTAAATTCTATTGATAAGTCACTAGTGCCTCATCTTTTTTCAGAAAATATTATATTATGTGACTGTCAGAGGGTCGGTGAAGGAATGAAGGCACAAAGAAGAAGAGTTTAAACAGGTTTCATTCAGAAGTGCAGGCAGAAGGGTTACACACAACACTTTCACTGACGAGAACAGACACAGACTGAAGGAAACACAGGGATTGAATACATGGGGTCTGATTAGACAGTGAGGTACAGCTGGACAAGAGGTGAATGATGAAGACAGATATTAGTTATGACAACAGGCGCGCACACGGAGGACCAGGAAGTAAACAAAGAGACACACAGGAGGGCAAGACTGACAGGCTGTGACAGCGATTTCTACTCACCATAGACAGAAACACTGAATGTTTTTGATGTCAGTCTCGCTGTAGTTATCAGTAGATGATAATCTCCAGCATGTTCAGTTGTGATGTTTGTGATGGTCAGAGATCCAGTTTGATTGTCCAGTTTCAGTCTGTCTCTGAATCTCCCATCAGGAACATCATATGTGGAGAAGTTTTGTCTCTTCTTTATTTTAGCTATGAGAGAGTTTTCAGCTCCATATTTCCATAGTATGTCGTCACCTTCTTCGCGTATTTCAGTGAGATCAGAGTTTAGAGTGACAGAATCTCCCTCCATCACTGACACTGACTTCACTCCATCAGCACCAAATACTCCTGATAAACAGATTTTACACTGATTAATGTTTCTGATGGTTTATAAAGCTTGAATCAGAGGTCAATTATTTATACATGACATTTAGATCAGTAAATAAAACATCGTTCATGCACTTTTTGACTAATTTGTATTTAACATTTGTTGTTGTTCAAGGTTACTACCAAAGTATTTTTTAAATTGTTTTTAGAGAGGATTTACATTTGCAATCCTAAATAATTAAATAATAATTAAATAGATAATTAAATCTAACAAAAACTTTTTTGAAGAAAAATCTGACTCTCCATGTCTCCAGTGGTTGAATTTAAATTAATTAGTAATGTACTATTAATATATATATGTATTTTTAACTCACCAACCAGACGGCAGCAGCATAAACAAAACAAAACAATCACGTGAAACATTTTCTTCAGTTGCAGAATGAAAAGTTTGATCACTGCCTTCCAAAAACACTTGAGCTGTTAATCTGAAGTGTGAATCCTCCCACGACAGAGTCGATCCTCCCAGTGGGTCAAATGTTCAGAAAGACACATAGTTGCATGCAAATGCTCCTCTGACTGTTATTGAGATTTACTTTAGTACGAAACAATCTTCATTCTATCATTGAACACAGACCATTTGTCTAAAGTATTTGCCTTCTTTTGCTAAACATGTAGAATTAGAAGGGTGGGATATTGTATAAATATCTTTCTGCAGAAGAAGTTACTCTCTGCCATTGTGACACTAACCGCTCGTCTGAGTCAGACTGAAACCTGCAGAGATGTGGAGTGATCTGGAGGTGAGAGTGTCATTCAGTCCGTCTGTTTGTGGGTGAAGAGTTTCTTCCTGTCTTGCTTTTAAAGATCCTCACAGTTGATGCCCTCACAAAACAACTTAATGTTTAAATTCATCCAGATAATAATGTCACATATGTCACATGACTGTGATGGTACACATAGAGAAGGTGATGGTATACATACAGTTGAGGTAATGGGGCATAAGGGAATCAACTCTCCACTCTCGAGTAGAAACCCAGCTATAATGAGTTATTTTTATACATGTGAAAAAATGACTGGCTCTTAGAAGCGCTTCATCATCGGGAAGTTGCCGGTACAGGATTCTGACCCACCAAAGACTGTCCGGTTAGAGACACATTAAAGCTGCACTTGGTTTCTGGGATAACCCTTGTACTGTCACCACTCACAGTTATGTGGTCGTGTTGTGTTGTGTGCTGGAGGTCCGCCAGCGACCCTGCCTCCCGGCGCTCCCCTGGATGCCCTTGACTGGGTGTCCGGTTCTCCATCTCCATCCGGTTCTCCATCCTGGCTGGGCCTCTGAACCCTCCTCTCCATTAACAGGGCCGTTCTGCTCGGCTGCTGGCTCCTCCTTTGGAGTCTCCACTTTAGGCTTAGGTTTGCTGATTTGCAATATGATTGCAAGAAGAATACAGATCCTTGGTTTTTGCCTGTTTTTTGACCGCTGGGTCAAGGCTGAGACTCTGTTTGCTCTGCAGGTTCATTTTGTTATTCATCCAGGTCATGGCTTCGTTCACCTGCTTCTCCAATTTTAACCATAGGCGATCTATGAATCAGCCATTTTGCCGTAATAACTTCAGCATCAATCTCCGTGTCCCACTGGTAAACAAACATCATTTTAATGGATTAGACGAAGTGGACAGTTGACTGTTGTTGGTGAGGACAGTCGTAAAGTCATAGGTCATCTGCCCGACTGTTTCATGCTTCACTCTTCTTGCTATCTCTAGTCTACAGTATTTAAAAAAAAAAAAAAAACGTGTTTGCTCATTAGCATATTTCGCAGAGCTTTGACACTGAGGGCAAATAGTTTAACCTGCTGTCATATTTTACTTTTATTTTTTTTACCTAATCAATACCCAATATGAGGCTTTGGGTTAAACACCAAATCACAGAAACAGTATTATTACACACAAATCACAGTAAAAGTATGTGTGTGTAAGTTATTATAATATTTATAATATGTGCTGTGTAAGTTTAACGATAGGACTATATAATTGAAGCTATAACTGAAAACAAACATGTATTAACCCATATAGATATATTATATAACTATGCCATGTTAAAGACGTCTGTTAAAGATCTGGAAAGCATCTGCTGTGAACAAACATCTGAGAAACATCTTTAAGTTGTCAGTTTTACATCCATTCTATGTCATAAGCATTTTAAAACACATTTTATAAATATTTATTTAACGTCTGTCAGAAAATATCCTTAAGACGTTTTGCAGATGAACAAACACTCCAAAAAAATACATCTTCCAGATGTAAACACATCAGATAGACTCTCAGATAGGGATGGACGTGTGATGTCGGGGGTCAAACTGGACTAATATTGGGTCACCGTGCATTGAATTATGGGATGGTAATGGTTGGAAAGCATGCAGATGCATGTAGAAAAGCAGAAATTACTCCATGTATTAATGGACTGCGTTATTTGTCGTACAAAAGAAATCCTCTTGAATCTTTTCTCTGATTGTTTGGGGAAAATATTCGAGGCATCAGGATTGTCAGAAACAGCGTCATCTTGTGGCAGATGAGCGCGGTGACGTCCCGCATGTCCTGCGTGACGTATATGCGTGACGGTACTTGTGTGTCACCGCGCATGCGCGTAAATTCACACCTGGATGTTAGTGCGCATGCGCACAAATTTATACGTGGATGTTGGTCGAAAGCGATGGATTCAATGGCAGTAAGTGGAAAAAGATGTTATGACACATTTTATGATGCGTGTTAGCGTTCGAGATGACAGGGTTTCTCGAGTGCTAAATATATCTGTAAAAGTCTTAATTCGCCTTTAAACAAATTAAGGCTTTAAAGATGTCTTAGTAGAGCTTAAAGACTTAAATAAATGAAGTAATGTCATTGATTGTTAATATTATTATAAAATAATAATAATAATAATAGTTTCTCAGTGTTTTTGTCCTGTTTTCCAAAAAGATATTTAAACATCTTTCAACCGAAATACATTCGATGCAAAATTGGAGTCTCAAAAGAATGAATACAATTCAACAAAAGCAAATACCTTCTTATAATTATAAGGGTTAGACTTATAAATAACTTCCCTTAGAAATAATTTTTCTTTAATTTTCTGAGCTTTGGTTGATGATATTTGTTATTGTTTTAATTATAAGCTCATTTTATTTTTGATCGATTTCATATTTTGTGTCTCCATTAAATGCTTTTTTGCATTGTAAATGCATTGGCTAAAGAATCTTTAAACACTTATAAAACTACTGTGGAACAACACTTTTTGCAGCATGGTCAGAGCATACAGTAAACGTTATGTTCCAGTATGTACTGTAGTTTGTTACTAGTTTAGTTACTAGGGTAAATGTAAATCTAAAAAGTAATGGAAATCTATTGAAGTAGTTTTAAGCTCCTACTTTTTTTTACACTTTATGCTAATAAAGTGTGTATATGTATGCATGTGTGTGTGTGTGTGTTGTGATAGAAAAATTTATCTTTACTATACATATTCCTATCTAGCTTGCTTGACAACTTTTCTTAGTAAATAATTAAAGCTTAGGCCAAAACAGAGAACCGTATGTTCAGAGCTTCCGATGAATGTTTGAATAAAAGAAGTACATATGTATGTGTGTGTATCTGCCAACAGGAAAACATGTAGTACGTGCAGCTGAGAAATGAACAGAACTGTGCGCACTAGTTTACACTGTTTTGATACTTGTGTAACTAACTAATGTAACTTGTGAAAGAGATACAAGCTGCCTGAGAAGCGCTGCTCTTTGCCTTCTCAGGACAGACGCGCTCTGTGTGAGAATGCCTTCTTGCAAGAATAAACCGACTGTTAGACTTTTCAAGATCTCTCTGAATTTATTGATCCAATAAGATAAATACATTTCCACGACAGTGTATATATATATATATATATATATATATATATATATATATATATATAAATATATATATATAGTAATAAAGCTATATATGTAAGTAGATATATAGATAGATTGATTGACTGACGGACACACAGACAAACAAACAGAGAGATTGATGTATTGAGTTACCTTCAGTTTATTAATGAAATTCTTTACTCTGAAAAACATGTTGAAGGAAAACTTGCATTGACCTTTAGCATACCCTCACCATTCCAAGCATAACAGTCCTACCTGCTTTTAATGCATTAACTGTTAACATTTCTATTTTTTAATTCTCAGGGCATTCCCAGACAACATGAATAAAAACAACATCAGTCAAATAACTGTGGAGTGTTTGTTTTGATGGTAAGTCAGCATTGTGACCTAAGTCACACCAGAAAGTATTACAAATGTCCTACATCTGAAAGATTGTGCATGTTTTAGTACTATTGTACATTTATTTTGTGTCTGCTATAATGTGCTTTAATTCATATTGTAGTATGCACTCTACATTGTAATAGAGGGGCGTTTTGATTTCAGTGAGTTAAGGTCTCATTTTCAAAAACTCTTCAGTGTTCTCTAATCAGTGACATGCTGACAATTAGAAGGTGGTGGTGCATGCTACTTCTGAGTAATTACCCCTTCAAATAATGTTACGTCTGTGACTACTCTTGGATGTGGTTGTTGTTTCTTTCTCTCTTTGTTGTTTGCTGTCTCTCCTCCTATCCTGCTTCTCATAGGTCTCCGCCCAAATTGGACGTGACGTCAGAGCGCGCTGGTTGGTTTCGGCGGAGCGGCGCCCGTTTAAAAGAGAAGCGGAAACGCGTCATCGGGAGAGGGAGAGAGTCATAGACTGATCTGTGGTTTTAGTCATGTGCAGAGTGTAAACGCAATTGTGAAATTGTGTTAGTGAAACTATTGTTGAGTTGAGCCATTGGTGTTTTCTTTATTTCATTGAAGTTACTCCCTCTCTTTGTATTATTCATTTTTTGTTACTTTAGTGGCGTGTGTGCCACTGCAGTATTTATTATTCGTTATTTATTATTAACGCTGTAGGGGCTAGGTGCTTCTTTTTATTTCAAAATACCTTTTCTCCTGTTTATATTTAGTTAGGGAGATAGGGAAGGCGTTGTATTTTTTTTTTTTGTCCTATTTTTCTTTCGACAGGGAATTTAGTTTCTCCTGGGATTATTTAGTTAATCTTTTGTTTGTTATTTTGGCCTGACCTAGCCCTGAAGTTATTTCTGTGTTTTGAGATTTTTCTTTGTGACTTTGTGGCAATGCTCATTCTTTTGACCTCACAAAAAAAATAAAATTAGGAACCCGAGAGTTTCTTTCAAAAGGTACTATGTTTTGATATCTTTCTTTTTTTTATGTTCACCCCTGTACCCCTAGACTACAAAAGGGGTCGTAACAATAAGTTAATCAAGTTGTGCTGTCTGTACAATGTTGCCAACTTAATTGTGAACAGCTTTTTAGAAATACAAATTTTGCTTTTTAAAATAAATACTAATATCATTACACATATCAATCTACCCAAGTGGATCCTGGTCCTGGGGATGTCATTAAGAACAAACTGTCTTCATGAGCCCTTTATATTTTTAACATTTGATGGTCAGATGCTGAAAGAAAAAAACTCCAAAAAAAGAGAAGAGTAGAGAAAGCAGGTGTGGGGTTCACTTTATTTCTTGAACAGCACAAATAACAGGGTTTTGAAAATAATTCTACTTATTTTTACTTTACAATTTAGAGGTGATGAAAACCCCCTGTTGAACACTTGACCAAAGACTGGACCAAGGTAAGAACAGTATAAACTCCTATCAATCTATCAGTGTCCCTTTTTAATATATCTTATATAAAGTTACATTTTGGACTAACTGTTGACTATTTCGGACAGATGCCACCTAAGTTCCTGCTGCGGCGGATCCTGATAAGAGTTGTCACAGATGATGTGACAAATTGAGTGAATTTGTTATTCATGTGATGTGTGTGTGTGTGTGTGTGTGTATATATATATATATATATATATATATATATATATATACATATTTTATATGATGTGATATAGAATTTTATATTATATGATATAGAATTTATATAGGTGTATGTGTGTGTGTGTGTGTGTGTATATATATATATATATATATATATATACACATACACCTATATAAATATACATTCTATATATAATGTATATTTATATATTATTTATATAAGTATAAATTATTTGTATTTTGTATATATTATGTGTACATAATTCCGTAATTACAATTGTAAATTGTAAATTGAGGATTTTATTCAGTTAGGGAGGTTGACTGTTTTTTGTGATGGAGGGGAATTTCAGTAGATTTGAGTGAATTTTCATGTGATAATATATATAAATATATATTTATATATAGATTGTTTTAGATGATATATAAATATATATTTTATTTAATATATATTTATATAGCTATATATTATTTGTATTTATATATTGTGTATATTTTATAATATGTACATAATTCTGTAATTACAATTGTGTATATAAATGAAATAAAAGAAAGTTATCACCGTGATCAGTTTTTCTTTTTCTGTTTTGGTATGCAGATTGGAATACAGACACTTAAAATGTACTGTATGTAGTCAGTTTAAGTATTGCCAAAGTTACACAAACTGTCCAAAAATATACACAAAAATTAACAAAAAACATGACAGATGGCATGGTCAAAACCTTGGTTATGTGTACTCAGTTTTACTGCAGGTTTTTTTTTTTTATTAGAATTTGTATTACTATGTGTTTGTTGTATTGTATATGTGCACAGAAAGCTTCAGCACCAAGAAAATAAATCTTGTATGTGCAAACACACTTGGCAATAGCTCTTTCTTTTTATTTCTTTGGCGTTTTTAACATGTCTACATTTTATTTACTACTAATATCAAGTTTTCGGTGCGGTGTCACAAACGTACCTGTGGCTACTTGATTCGTAGCGGAAACACGATTGGTACCGCGCATGCGCGAAAACGCGTCTACTTCCTGTCTGAGCTGTGCGAAACAATTTACGGCAGAACACAATCACGTGACTACTCGATCCGTACCGGAAATATTTCAGAAATTTACACTTTGACACTTTTTACGCTTAAATGGTGCCTGAATCATTATACATTTTATTTTAATGCAAATTTAATATACAGAAATATAAATTTAAAAATGGAAAACCCAGTTTTAGTGCTTAAGGAGATTAAAATGTGCATAGATGTGATTTCAAAATCTAAAAACAACACATTTTATGTAATCTCAACTGTATTGTGAAGCAAATGTTATGATATAATATTAATGTTAACCTTATACATGCTATTTGTTAATAAAGCATTTAAACACACACAAAAGGTAAAGTATATCATTAAATTTAATCAAACTAAATACAAAGTATTTAGTTTTAGTATTTATTTATTATAAATATATATTATATTTATATATTATATTTATTTATTATTACATTTGTTAGACCACATTTTTGGAAACACAGATGTGTACATAATACTTTGTGTAGGAGTTTACATTTAATATTTAACTTTCAAAAGATAGATTCAACTTATATCAGTATGCTTAAATGTCTGCATTTAAGAAAAACAAAATAAAGATATTAATTTATTCAAGTTTATTTATTCAAACATTTATTAATTCCTTCACACATACACACACTCGCTGATTGAGTAACATGGCATTGACTTTCAGTCCTTACTCATCAGCACAGTATGACAAACATGTTTCCATGTCCTCTTGACACTGAAATATAAATAAAAAGTCATGCTTTGCTTCAGATAAGTCACTCCCTAGGACCTTCCTGAGGGCATGTTGTTGATCATCACAGTTCATCTGGAGAAAAGCAGGCTGTGTCATCTCACGGCATGAGTCTGTGTTTAGCAGCTCCACGCTGTACGAAGGTCTCTCGCAATGGCTGGCTGTTGCACCTGGTAAAATAAATACATATGAAATGGCACAAACCAATTAAAATATGTATCCAGCATACATGCAACTGCTTGGTATGTGACGACTAAAATCATTTACCTTATCAGTGTCCTCTTCCTGATTTCTTCTGTTGAGCGAAGGTTTGGTGCCGATGCATTTTGACACCCTAAAAACAGGCACAAGCGTTCCCTGAAGAAATGGGGATGCTGCTTCTGTCCAGTATGCAAATCTCTGTCCATGCCTTTAGAAAACATGTAAATCTATAGGCACTATTCATACAATAACCTTATAGTATCACTTTACCAAAAGTAACAATACAGCCAAGACACTGACATTTTAGTCAGTCATTCCCTTCCAGGCAAAACCTCTCCATATGCCGAATACACCACCACTGGAGAATCAATGGCACCTCCTCCTAAAAACACACACCAAAAAAAATAAAAATAATAATAATCGAAACATACTAGTAGTTTGAAACTACTTGTGTGTGAAAATCCAGCTTACCTCTGTGAATGTTCATGGACATGACGTACAGGTGCTGAGAGTGAACTGCAAAATACAAATAACACTGTAAGGCTTTGATTGTAGATTATCCAACAGGTTTGAAAAATTAAACAATCTTACCATCAACATGTAGAATTGTCTACAGGAATACTTCACAGGAATTGTCTGAGGACTGTTGAGGAAAAAACTGGAAAAGTTCAGACAGTTACTTTATAAAACAAACAATACCTACTAGCATTATTTGACGTGTAAAACTAATTAAAAAATTTATGGATACATCATGTAAAACGTACCCTAAGGTCTCTTCCTGTTTTTTCAGTCCCTCAAGAAAACTGAGAATGAATAAGAAAAGTTATTAAATTAAAGTATTAAAGTTATTATTAAAAGTTCTTATATCATCTCTGTAATACATTACCCATTCTTTCACACTCTGGATAGCAGACCAACAGTAGCAGCAATAACCCTGTTTTGAGTGTCTCTGACTCCACTGTGAGTGCCAGTCCCAGAGTTAATGTGGCTCTCTGTAAGAACAGACCTCTTTTTCCCATTATAAATTCTCTCAGTACCTAAAATCACCTTGGTTAAATTAGTAGACGCCCGTGTCGTCTTCAGACGCTGTGTAAAGTTGTCAGGAATTTTTCTCTTTGAAAAAAATTATTGCATTCCATCATAAAACGTATAAAAATCCATATTGTCCCTCACCTGACGTCACTATAAAGCGCGCACATGCGCAGTACAAATCATGCAGGTACGAAGCTGTCGTAAAATAAGAGGAAGTGGTCATAGAATCGCGCATGCGCAGAACGAAATTTGCGTTTTCGCACATGCGCAGTACCAATCGTGTTTCCGCTACGAATCAAGTAGCCACAGGGTGAACCCATGATCGCTTCTTCTGACGATTTTATAACAGTTTGAACGTTCATCACAAAACTGGACACGAAGGTACCGGCTTCATTTAATTCATCAGTAGATCGTAGCAGTATTGTTTAACAATAAAAGTTGAATAATGAATGTTTAGACATACAAATTCTTTAATTATCACGATTAGCACAAATAATTTTTATCTGTACGATCAGGATTTTACACACTTTGAACGTACATCACAGCACCGGACACGATGGGTGATGTATGTTACGCGATTTTCAAAATCATTTTTCTCGAAGAAGGGGATATTTTTTGGCAAAAAACAGCTTGACGATGGTTAGATTGTATAACTTCCCTAACAATTAAATCAAAGCATTTGGGGAATACAAGTATTTTGTGAGGGAAAAAGTAGGAGTTTTTGTACATGGCGTACAAGTCACGCTCGGTGCTTCAAAATTTGTCCAGTTTTGGGTATCAAATGTGCTACAAAATCCACCGTTCGAAATGGATGATCATAATTTTATCAAAACTATCTCTACTGTCTATATTGAAGACATTTATTGTAATTTTACCCTGTGGCTCATGTGATTTGTGAATTTATTAGTCCCCGAACTCTTAGAGCCTAGGGGGGGACCACTAGCATATTTTTGCATATATGCAAGTTAAACAGCTTCTAGTACAAGAGGAAATGCGTGCCAGTTCTTGATTTTGTTCACTGGGAATGAATTGGATGGTTGTGGTTTGCTATTGGTGGATCTCATGTGATTGACAGGTTGCCCCGCCCAACACCAATAAACTCGTCATCAGAGAAGACATGAGTTATTTTAATTAAAGATTATGAGGAACATTGACAATTTGAAACAAATAATGATGTGCAAGGATAGATAATTTATAACATGCCTGTATATTTTGCACAAAAAATAAGAATTCATTGCATCAGAGAAGAGGCATCCATCAATTAATGGAGACCATAGGTTTATTAATGCATGAAGCAAATGATCAGTGTATTATTTTTCTTTCTGTTTTTCTTTCTAGGTGCTGATGAGGCAGTTGAGGAACAACCTGAAAATCTTAAGTGCGGATCATCCAGTAATCAGACTGAGGATGAAGCTATTGGATCATCCAGTAATCAGACTGAGGAAAAGGCTATCGGATCATCCAGTAATCAGACTGAGGAAAAGGCTACCGGATCGTCCAGTAATCAGACTGAGGATGAGGCTAACAGATCGTCCAGTAATCAGACTGAGGAAAAGGCTAACAGATCATCCAGTAATCAGACTGAAGAAAAGGCTAACAGATCGTCCAGTAATCAGACTGAGGAAAAGGCTAACAGATCGTCCAGTAATCAGACTGAGGAAAAGGCTAACAGATCGTCCAGTAATCAGACTGAGGAAAAGGCTATCGGATCATCCAGTAATCAGACTGAGGAAAAGGCTACCGGATCGTCCAGTAATCAGACTGAGGATGAGGCTAACAGATCGTCCAGTAATCAGACTGAGGAAAAGGCTAACAGATCATCCAGTAATCAGACTGAAGAAAAGGCTAACAGATCGTCCAGTAATCAGACTGAGGAAAAGGCTAACAGATCGTCCAGTAATCAGACTGAGGAAAAGGCTAACAGATCGTCCAGTAATCAGACTGAGGAAAAGGCTAACAGATCGTCCAGTAATCAGACTGAGGATGAGGCTAACAGATCGTCCAGTAATCAGACTGAGGATGAGGCTAACAGATCATCCAGTAATCAGACTGAGGATGAGGCTAACAGATCGTCCAGTAATCAGACTGAGGAAAAGGCTACCGGATCGTCCAGTAATCAGGTTGAGGAAAAGGCTACCAGATCATCCAGTAATCAGACTGAGGAAAAGGCTACCAGATCATCCAGTAATCAGACTGAGGAAAAGGCTAACAGATCATCCAGTAATCAGACTGAGGAAAAGGCTAACAGATCGTCCAGTAATCAGACTGAGGATGAGGCTAACAGATCGTCCAGTAATCAGACTGAGGATGAGGCTAACAGATCGTCCAGTAATCAGACTGAGGAAAAGGCAACCAGATTGTCCAGTAATCAGACTGAGGAAAAGGCTAACAGATCGTCCAGTAATCAGACTGAGGAAAAGGCTAACAGATCGTCCAGTAATCAGACTGAGGAAAAGGCAACCAGATTGTCCAGTAATCAGACTGAGGATGAGGCTAACAGATCGTCCAGTAATCAGACTGAGGAAAAGGCTAACAGATCGTCCAGTAATCAGACTGAGGAAAAGGCTAACAGATCGTCCAGTAATCAGACTGAGGATGAGGCTAACGGATCGTCCAGTAATCAGACTGAGGAAAAGGCTAACAGATCGTCCAGTAATCAGACTGAGGAAAAGGCTAACAGATCGTCCAGTAATCAGACTGAGGATGAGGCTAACAGATCGTCCAGTAATCAGACTGAGGAAAAGGCAACCAGATTGTCCAGTAATCAGACTGAGGATGAGGCTAACAGATCGTCCAGTAATCAGACTGAGGAAAAGGCTACCGGATCATCCTGTAATCAGACTGAGGAAAAGGCTACCGGATCGTCCAGTAATCAGACTGAGGAAAAGGCTACCGGATCGTCCAGTAATCAGACTGAGGAAAAGGCTACCGGATCGTCCAGTAATCAGACTGAGGAAAAGGCTACCGGATCGTCCAGTAATCAGACTGAGGATGAGGCTAACAGATCGTCCAGTAATCAGACTGAGGAAAAGGCTAACAGATCGTCCAGTAATCAGACTGAGGATGAGGCTAACAGATCGTCCAGTAATCAGACTGAGGAAAAGGCAACCAGATTGTCCAGTAATCAGACTGAGGAAAAGGCTAACAGATCGTCCAGTAATCAGACTGAGGAAAAGGCTAACAGATCGTCCAGTAATCAGACTGAGGAAAAGGCAACCAGATTGTCCACTAATCAGGTTGAGGAAAAGGCTAGCGGATCGTCCAGTAATCAGAGTGAGGAAAAGGCTACCGGATCATCCAGTAATCAGAGTGAGGAAAAGGCTACCGGATCATCCTGTAATCAGACTGAGGAAAAGGCTACCGGATCGTCCAGTAATCAGACTGAGGAAAAGGCTACCGGATCGTCCAGTAATCAGACTGAGGAAAAGGCTACCGGATCGTCCAGTAATCAGACTGAGGAAAAGGCTACCGGATCGTCCAGTAATCAGACTGAGGATGAGGCTAACAGATCGTCCAGTAATCAGACTGAGGAAAAGGCAACCAGATTGTCCAGTAATCAGACTGAGGAAAAGGCTAACAGATCGTCCAGTAATCAGACTGAGGAAAAGGCTAACAGATCGTCCAGTAATCAGACTGAGGATGAGGCTAACAGATCGTCCAGTAATCAGACTGAGGAAAAGGCAACCAGATTGTCCAGTAATCAGACTGAGGATGAGGCTAACAGATCGTCCAGTAATCAGACTGAGGAAAAGGCAACCAGATTGTCCAGTAATCAGACTGAGGAAAAGGCTAACAGATCGTCCAGTAATCAGACTGAGGAAAAGGCTAACAGATCGTCCAGTAATCAGACTGAGGATGAGGCTAACAGATCGTCCAGTAATCAGACTGAGGAAAAGGCAACCAGATTGTCCAGTAATCAGACTGAGGATGAGGCTAACAGATCGTCCAGTAATCAGACTGAGGATGAGGCTAACAGATCGTCCAGTAATCAGACTGAGGAAAAGGCAACCAGATTGTCCAGTAATCAGACTGAGGAAAAGGCTAACAGATCGTCCAGTAATCAGACTGAGGAAAAGGCTAACAGATCGTCCAGTAATCAGACTGAGGAAAAGGCAACCAGATTGTCCAGTAATCAGACTGAGGATGAGGCAAACAGATCGTCCAGTAATCAGACTGAGGAAAAGGCAACCAGATTGTCCAGTAATCAGACTGAGGATGAGGCTAACAGATCGTCCAGTAATCAGACTGAGGAAAAGGCTAACAGATCGTCCAGTAATCAGACTGAGGAAAAGGCTAACAGATCGTCCAGTAATCAGAGTGAGGAAAAGGCTACCGGATCATCCTGTAATCAGACTGAGGAAAAGGCTACCGGATCGTCCAGTAATCAGACTGAGGAAAAGGCTACCGGATCGTCCAGTAATCAGACTGAGGAAAAGGCTACCGGATCGTCCAGTAATCAGACTGAGGAAAAGGCTACCGGATCGTCCAGTAATCAGACTGAGGATGAGGCTAACAGATCGTCCAGTAATCAGACTGAGGAAAAGGCAACCAGATTGTCCAGTAATCAGACTGAGGAAAAGGCTAACAGATCGTCCAGTAATCAGACTGAGGAAAAGGCAACCAGATTGTCCAGTAATCAGACTGAGGAAAAGGCTAACAGATCGTCCAGTAATCAGACTGAGGAAAAGGCTAACAGATCGTCCAGTAATCAGACTGAGGATGAGGCTAACAGATCGTCCAGTAATCAGACTGAGGAAAAGGCAACCAGATTGTCCAGTAATCAGACTGAGGATGAGGCTAACAGATCGTCCAGTAATCAGACTGAGGATCAGGCTAACAGATCGTCCAGTAATCAGACTGAGGAAAAGGCAACCAGATTGTCCACTAATCAGGTTGAGGAAAAGGCTACCGGATCATCCAGTAATCAGACTGAGGAAAAGGCTACCGGATCGTCCAGTAATCAGACTGAGGAAAAGGCTACCGGATCGTCCAGTAATCAGACTGAGGAAAAGGCTACTGCATCGTCCTATCGACAAATCCTTCAACACTGTTTCAATAATTTAATTTAAGGACTACAAGTACATACAAGCAGATTAAATGATGTTTTATTAACAAAGTTCGGGAGGAGCATGTTCAAATGATTAACACAATCAACACGTCATCAGCAATTACTCCTCATCCTATCAGCAGGAGAGGAAGCATGTATATATAGACAGGTTTGACTCACCTACACCTCTTTGACATTTTTCGGCATCCCTCCACCACCCCAACTCCTCACACTTAATTGTTCCTATCAAAGTCAGGATACGGGGGGAGTGCTCCAGGTTCGGGCTAAATACCGAGCTCCTCGGACAGCACGCTAAATACGCTTACCAATTATTGCTCCTGAATCATTTATAAGTGTGAACTTGTGAATCATGTGTGTGTGTGTGTGTGTGTGTGTGTGTGTGTGTGTGTGTGTGTGTGTGTGTGTGTGTGTGTGTGTGTGTGTGTGTGTGTGTGTGTGTGTGTGTGTGTGTGTGTGTGTGTGTGTGTGTGTGTGTGTGTGTCAGTGTGTGTGTGATTCCAAATAGAATAAATTTAATTCTGTCAGATCAGTGTTATTGTGTGCGTTCCTGAAACAAGCAAAAAATAATGATATTTTTATGTTTATGTGATAAATGGCATTAAATCACCTGACTCGATCATAATAAATGGGGTTTTTGATTGGTGATTTCCTAGTTTTGACACTAGATGACGCTCTAACACAGAAAGCAGACTGTAGTTACACACTTTATGAATTAAAGAAGTTTTGGGCAATTTATAATAAGGGCACACAATGGTTTATTATTTAATAATTAAATAAGAAAAGATATTAAGTAGGGAAAAACCCTGTAAACACTAGCAGTTTTAATAGAGATTGTTACTATGGTACATCTTATTATCATGTAGAGTAGTAACTTTATTTGAGACTGATTGTTCATGTGTAGCCGCAATGTTTGTATGACATCATGAAATCGACAAAGTCAAAGTTATAGGTTTCCACTTAAGTTTTATTTGAGTTCAAGTTGTAATATTTCAAGAAGAAAAGCATGTCTTATCCTGAACAGTTTCTGTCCTGTGCTCCAGACATGAGTGATTGGTTCTTTAAATCATGTGTGCTGTTATTATAAGTAACCAGAGTTGAAGATGATGATCATCTTCTAGAGAAGGACTGAGGTGGAAAGTCCCTCTGACGCACATTGGAGGAGGGACCTAAACCAAAACAAACAAGATCACAAACACTGAGAATATCAGAGATGTGGGTTTCTCTGCGCCGAAAACAACCACCTAGAAACCACACATGCTTAAAAGATTCTGAAACCCATCAGAACAACCTCATAACCACATATTTAAATGAAAAACGAATGGTTTCTTATTTGTGGGATTTACACCTCTTCAGACTTCATCAGTTGTATTTCGTTCCCTGATCCTCATCTGGGGGTTCCAGACTGAATGAATGAGTGTCATTGACCATAAATTGTAGAGACCCCAAAGTTGGCAAGATGGTCCCTGTCCTGCACTGTGAGCACAGACCCTAACCCATCCGACACTAGGTGGCGCTATAATAAGTCAATTTGCATTTTGTAACACTAAGGGCTAGAATTCAAGGTTTGTCTGGTTAACCTGCTATTATATGTTTTACATTCAGCATTATTTGGGCAGAAATATTCTCTCAACATTTATAGTTTTTCTTTTTTAGTATTGAATGCTTCACCAGTGACATGTTTTTAAAGGCTTGTTAAAGCTAAAATAGACGTGTGGTTTTCCTGTTGAGTGTCACACTGAGTGTCACACTGCATCCCTACAAGAGAAAAACAAATCTAATCTTAAATTGTGAGAAACAACAAATTATGTTTGTTAGCAGGTTTTTTCACCTCAAAAGTAATGAAAATGAAAGAAATTCACAACCATAGAATCATACTTTGCATTTACTATTAAAATGATTCCCAGACACTGACAGAAAATAAAACAGGATATGATCTTTCATGGTATCAGAAAGGTCTCAAGAATAGGTTCTTAGAAGGAAGTGTTGCTGGAGCTGGAAATACTGAAACCAGCACCGGTTCACTGCATGAGTGTATATATTGATACCATATATCCATATAGATCCCACAGATCATGATGCATAGGCACACAAAATATAATTGTTCATATTTCAAAGTAATCTTTGACTTTTTTGGTCAAACACCAGCATTGAGGAGATTCAGTACGTTGTTAAGCAGGTTTTCTGTAGAGCAGAAGTCAAACGGTTTCACGTGAGCAGGAATGGAAAAAAAGCCCTCACTCTTTCGACCCAAACGCTGTTCACACCTCAGACACACACTCACAACCTGACATCAAACACACACGTCCTTCAGCAGACTTGTGCTTATGAACAATGATCACCTACCCGCAGATCAAAACATCTATTCTGTACAGATGTGAATAAATGAAACCACAGCAGCGTCTCACTCCAGTGTTGAGCCTCTATGTTTCATGAAAAAGTCCCTTTAAGAGTCAAACATGAAAGTTCCCCATAGGCCATTTAATTTTGATTAGTTATTAAATGTCCTTTGAGTAAAAGGCAAGTTTGAAGTTTTTAGCAGATCGTTTTGAGTCAGTCTTTAAGTATCTCACTTTAAACCCATCAGGACGATTGATTCTCACTAAAAACTCAACCATAGACTTGAAGGTTGTCGCAGTTTTGGGTCTGGTACTTAGAAAAAGACTGAGGTTTGATCATCTTCCCATTGTGATAGGAGCATAAACCACCTGATCCTCCTCTTCAACTTTCTGTAAAAACACATAATAAGATAATAATAATAAATATAACGGCAATTATCAGGGTTTGAGCATTTTAAGGCTTTCAAGCACATGCGTGAAAAGGTTTGATGTTCTATTTGTCAAGCCTTTAAACATCTACATCCTAGATCGTAGATTGTAAAAAGAAAAAAACATTTACAGCCAATCTAGGCAATTTACTTAGGAAGTAACAGTCATAGTGCCACCTATGGTCTGATCTCAATACAATCTTGCATGCTTGTGCAGAGTCATGAGTCAAGAATCTCTCCTAGTACCTTTTTCGTTTAGGATTTGTACGCTTTTGGGAATAATTGGCCATGTTCATTTTCTAAACAACGGTTATAGCAATCCAAAGAGTAAAGTTCTTCCTTTTTTGATAAGTATTTACCCAGAGAGACCAGGGAATTACACTTGAGAGTTTGAGCGAAAAACCATGGTCTAGTTCACAAAAGTAGTTTTTTTTTTTTTTATAATTTCAAATATGTAAAAAGCAATTTGATTGACAGTAGTGATTTTTGAGGCAAAGTTTTTCAGAATGAGTGGACCTAACATATTATATGAATATTGTGTGTATGTGTGAAACACCACATGATTATAAAGTCGGGATGTCCAAACTCAGTCCTGGAGGGCCACTGTCCTGCTATCACAGTCATGTCGTGTCTCGTCACTTCCTGTTTCCTCCTGTGTGATCCGTGGTGTTTCTGTTTTGTTAGACACTCCCCTTGTTAGTCTCGTCAGGTGTTGCGCATTATCCAGGATATATAAACCCTCATGTTTTCCCATGTCTTTGTCGATTGTTGATGTTGTCATGATGTTCTTTGATGTTCCTATTACCAACTGTGTGGATATGTGTCCATGTATTTCCTAGTTGTCCAAGTGTTTTGCACAAGTGTGCCTTTTGTTTCTTATATTTAAAGTGTTTCTGTTTTTGTTGTAATACAGTTTTCAGCTCTTCCCTGCTTCTCCATGTCATCATCATTCCACACCACAATACCGTAACACCTACAGAGTTTAGCTCCAGCTTGACTCAACACCCCTGCCTGTAAGTTTCTTGTATGTCTAAGCCCTTGATCTATCTAGTTCAGGAGTTAAATTGAGGTTGGAGCTGAACTCCACTGGACGATGGCCCTCCAGGAGCAGGATTGGACACCCGTTATTGAGGCTTAAAACTTGTTAGCTCCACCCGGAGACGGATTGCTTTCATATTCCTCACAGACCCCCAGGGCCATGAATTGACCAGAATTTAAGAGTTATGTGCATACTTTTGATCACTGTAGCACCACCATCAGGCCAATCGGACTGCCAACTTCACCATCGGACAAGCCTTGGTGAAGTTGTAGATGGGGGTGGGGGCATTGCATCCCTCAAAGTTTCAACTCTCTATGGTTTGGTTTGGCCCAATTACTTTTAGGGGCAAAAACTGATCCTTGCTTGAGTTGAGTGCGTAACCTCCTACTACTATTATTACTACTAATAATAATACAGATTCATCCTGAAGATTGTAATGTGATGTATAGTTCTAAGTAAAATAACAGTTTCTTGGATGATTTTCTTTTGATTTCTGAAATATCTGAAATGATGCTGTAATGTGATGTGATAGATCATAATACAGACACAAACTCCTGAAACTACACAAAGACACACATAATATTAAATTGTCTTACCGATATATGTGTATTTTTTCTGTAGAGCACTGGATCAGCGTAAGTGATCTCGTCTTCTTCGACTATTTCAACGACAATAATAAATGCATTAAAAACACAATCTTAACTAGATCTGGATCTTCACAACATGTGTGTCATTAGGACTGTCAGAGATAAAGCATCACACGTTTCATTAAATAATTAACACTGCAGTTTAAAAAAATAGTGTTAAAAAATATCACTAGCCCTATAATGTTTTCACATAAAAATAATTTATCAATGAATTTAGAGAATTTTTCAATGTATTTTTAAAAATTATTATTTGTTGTAATACTTGTGAAAGTCAGTTTGTTACACTCGCCTTCTTGATCTGTTTTCCTGTGTTTTCTGCAGATCCAGAAGATCCCAAGTCCTGCAACAATCATCAGAGATCCAGCAGAGATCAGCGCTATCAGAGAGACTGAGACTGGAGGATGAGGAGGAGAAGGAGAGTGTGAAGGAGTCTGTGGCAGCAGTGCTGTAACGGCTAAAGAAAGAGACAGACTTTAGTGTCAGTGAATGTACCAGAAATCCGGGAATCTAGTCCAGTGCAAATCATTTTATTCTCCCACAACACACACCAGCACTCGAACAACAAACCCTGATGTCACACGTCCATCTCAGAGAGTCTATCTAATGTGTGTTTATATCTGGAAGACGCATTTTTTAAAGAGTTTTGCAGTATGTCTCTAGGATGTTTCCTGTCAGACGTTAAATAGAAATTTATAAAATTGATTTATAATGAATGTAAAACTGGCATCTTAAAGACGTTTCACAGATGTTTGTTCACAACAGATCTTTAACAGACATTTTGCAGACGAATGTGTGATATCTGGGAATCTAGTCCAGTGCTGAACTCTGTTGTGTCTCGTGGGAGTGCGGGTCTCTAATTTGAACAACATTTAAAAATATTTAACAGAATGATTCATGTAAGTGCTTTATGAAATCATAAAAATAAATTCTATTGATAACTCACTAGTGCCTCATCTTTTTTCAGAAAATATTATGTGACTGTCAGAGGGTCGGTGAAGGAATGAAGACGCAAAGAAGAGTTTAAACAGGCTTCATTCAGAAGTGCAGGCAGAAGGGTTACACACAACACTTTTACTGACGAGAACAGACACAGACTGAAGGAAACACAGGGATTGAATACATGGGGTCTGATTAGACAGTGAGGTACAGCTGGACAAGAGGTGAATGATGAAGACAGATATTAGTTATAACAACAGGCGCACACACAGAGGAACAGGAAGTAAACAAAGAGACACACAGGAGGGCAAGACTGACAGGCTGTGACAGCGATTTCTACTCACCATAGACAGAAACACTGAATGTTTTTGAAATCAGTTTCGCTGCAGTTATCAGTAGATGATAATCTCCAGCATGTTCAGTTGTGATGTTTGTGATGGTCAGAGATCCAGTTTGATTGTCCAGTTTCAGTCTGTCTCTGAATCTCCCATCAGGAACATCATATGTGGAGAAGTTTTGTCTCTTCTTTATTTTAGCTATGATAGAGTTTTCAGCTCCATATTTCCACAGTATGTCGTCACCTTCTTCGCGTATTTCAGTGAGATCAGAGTTTAGAGTGACAGAATCTCCCTCCATCACTGACACTGACTTCACTTCAACAGCACCAAATACTCCTGATAAACAGATTTTACACTCATTAATGTTTCTGATGGTTGACAAAGCTTGAATCAGAGGTCAATTGTAAATAATTGTGAAATGAAAAACATTCAGAACAGCAGCAAAGACACAAAAACAACAAAAATGTGAGATATGTAAACCTGATGGTATAATTACAAGACAAATGTAAGTTGATTTCTTTTGGATATTGTCAACGCCTTGATATTTATACATGACATTTAGATCAGTAAATAAAACATCGTTCAGGCACTTTTTGACTAATTTGTATTTAACGTTTGTTGTTGTTCAAGGTTACTACCAAAGTATTTTTTAAATTGTTTTTAGAGAGGATTTACATTTGCAATCCTTGAAATCAAGATAATTAAATCTAACAAAAACTTTTTTGAAGAAAAATCTGACTCTCCATGTCTCCAGTGGTTGAATTTAAATTAATTAGTAATGTACTATTAATATATATATGTATTTTTAACTCACCAAGCAGACGGCAGCTGCATAAACAAAACAAAACAATCACGTGAAACATTTTTTTCAGTTGCACAATGAAAAGTTTGAGCACTGCCTTCCATAAACACTTGAGCTGTTAATCTGAAGTGTGAATCCTCCCACGACAGAGTCGATCCTCCCAGTGGGTCAAATGTTCAGAAAGACACATAGTTGCATGCAAATGCTCCTCTGACTGTTATTGAGATTTACTATAATACGAAACAATCTTCATTCTATCATTGAACACAGACCATTTGTCTAAAGTATTTGCCTTCTTTTGCTAAACATGTAGAATTAGAAGGGTGGGATATTGTATAAATATCTTTCTGCAGAAGAAGTTTCTCTCTGCCATTGTGACACTAACAGCTCGTCTGAGTCAGACTGAAACCTGCAGAGATGTGGAGAGATCTGGAGGTGAGAGTCATTCAGTCCATGTCTGTTTGTGGGTGAAGAGTTTCTTCCTGTCTTGCTTTTAAAGATCCTCACAGTTGATGCCCTCACAAAACAACTTAACAATGTTTAAATCATCCAGATAATAATGATCCATAATGTTTTGTTGTATGTCACATATGTCACATGACTGTGATGGTCTACATACAGTTGAGTTCACGGGGAATAAGGGACTCAATTCTGCACTCTCAAGAAGAAACCCAGCTATAATGAATTATTGTTACCATGTATGGCAGGTGTTCCTTTAAGGAACATTGTGCCAACATTTTTTCAGTGTTCATTTTTTGATGAACAAAAAATAAAATGATTTTTAGTAAAAAAAAATGTTTACAGTTTTTATCAATTACTTACACACGTTTTCAAAACTAAGTCTCCTTTTTTCAAAACTCTACACACAATTCTCAAAACTGCACACACAAAATGCAAAATGCCTCACATCTCCTTCAAAATGCAACACTGCATTCAAAATGCCATAAACACGTGTCAGAATGAAGCATTTGCATCAAATGGCAAACACTTTTTTCATAATAATGCATTTTTGGATATACCATGTAAACACTGCTGCTCTAAATCTAAAGCTCTTTGCTCTTTCATAGGCTTATATCTACATTTCAATACAATGTTCTGCAGTGAAAGTAATCTGGGTAACAAGTGCACCGGAAACGCCAATGCAATGCAGAAACAGAAAATATTTATTTGGCCAAACATTACTGTTGTATCCCTTAGTGTACAACAAACTATAAACATGTAAACCAAAAGTATATTCTTCACAGTAGAATACAGTAAAGTGTGTGTGGGGTCCCGGTCCATGAATTGGTGGGGTGGGGGGGTGCAGTCCCCAGTGCTAAACTTCATCTCTTCTCCGAGCTTGTTCTGACCACAATACTTCGTCCATAACACAAGATACGTTTTCTCTAGCCAAATTTCGAGGGAAGGATCTCCCAGCATGTCGCATCCAACCTTTGACAGAGGCAACCTCTATGTCTCCACATGCGTCCTCCATTGCCTGGAGAAGCGGCATGCAGGCAAAGGGTTGGCGATCATACACTTTCCAGTGCCAGGCTGAGAAGAATTACTCGATGGGATTTAGAAAAGGTGAATATGGGGATAAGAACAAAACTACAAATTGTGGATGGGTGGCAAACTAGTTTTGGAGCAGAACAGCCGGTGAAAACTAGCATTGTCCCATATAACCACAAATCTAGCAGGGGCCTGATCTGGATCAGGAACAAGCATTGTGTGAATTGCATCCAGAAAAGTCCTTCTCCTCCTCTTGGAATGTGTCATCATTGTCCCCTGCCTTTTCCTCCTACTCCTCTTTCTCTCTGTTCATTGTTAGCATTCATCGTTCAAAACAGGTAATCTGACCTTTGATGTATTTATAGGCCTATCTATACTACTGTAAAGTAAAGCAGTAAATGGTTAGTGATCAGTTAAGCAATTAGTGTTTGCACATGTGAGGAGTGTGTCTGTGTGACCTTGTGAATAAGTGTAGCATTTTGATTGATTGTGTTTGGAAAAGGAATGCAAGTCACTTCCTTATAGATCTTTGTGTTTTAGATAGAGCATTGTGTGTAGTGTTTTGAAAAAAGTGTTTTATGCAATTGAAAACTGAGTCAAAGGCTGAGAAATTGCTTATGGTTTTGAAGATTTGGCATTTAGTTTTGCACTTTGAGTGAGAGGTTTCAAAAATCGTGTGACATGAAAAGATTTTGTGTGTAAGCAATTGGTAAAAACTGTAATATCACTGAATCACCTTGATTTTACACAAACAAAAATCATGTTTATGAGTTAGATGAAGATGATAGTCAGCTATTGCTGGTGAGGACAGTCATAAGGTCATAGGTCATCTGCCCAACGGTTTGAACTGTTTCATGCCTCACTCTCCTTGCTATCTCTAGTCTACAGTCTCTTCATTAAAAACCCCTTGTCTGCTCATTAGCATCTGGGTCTGATCTCTTGCAGAGCTTTGATAATGAGGGCTAACCTGTGGTCATACTTGACTTTTACTTTGTTTACCCAACAGCTCTTACAAACATTTTATGAGGCTTTGGGTTAAACACCAAATTACAGAAATAGTATTATGTGAAAGTGAATAAAAGTATTTGTAAGTTCAATTATAATATGTGCTAAGTATGACGACAGACATATAACTGAAAACAAGCATATAGAATACCCATATAGACATATTATAATACTATGCCATGTTAAAGATGTCTGTTAAAGATCTGGAAATCATCTGCTGTGAACAAACATCTGCGAAATTTCATTAAGATGTCAGTTTTACATCCATATATCTATATCATAAGAATTTTAAAAGACACTTTATAAATGTTTATTTAACGTCTGGCAGGAAACGTCCTAGAGACGTATTACAGATGAACAAACTCTCCAAAAAAATGTTTTCCAGATGTAAACACACATCAGATAGACTCTCTGAGATGGACGTGTGATATCAGGGGTCAAACTGGACTAAGATTGGGGCACCTTGCATTGAATTATGGGATGGCAATAGTTGGAAAGCTAGCGGATGCATGTCGAGAAGCAGAAATTACTCCATGTATTAATAGACTAAGACTCTTGGATATTTTTTCTGATTGTTTGGGGGAAATATTCGAGGAATCAGGGTGGTCAGCAACAGCGTCATCTTGTGGCAGATGAGATTTACAGGAAAAATAAACCAGAGATCCGATGATTTATTCATTTGGACACAAATAAAAGCCTGGCAAATGTGTTTAGTTTTCAGCAGAGAGACAAAAACCAGATGACATGGAGAGTTAAACATCATATATGATATATTTAAACAGATTTATTGCAGTTATTATGGTCAATGACGTTTTCAAAAAAATAAAAACAACTAATAAAAGAACGGGTTAAAGCATCACAAGGTACAAATGAAGAGCACAACGAAATGAAAATAAATGTATTGGAGTAGTTAAAGTTTGTGGTTTATCCTGACATTACACGGAGTGAACAAAACGAGCAAAATGATACAACATAATAAACCGTTATGAAACAACAAACCATTGCATCCTATTTAGACTACAATTCCCAGTTCATAGAGTCACGTGATTCGCACACCGAAACCGAAGCAGATAATCTGGGATAATCTCGTAACACATGCACGCACTTCAAAAAAACAACTGTTTACTCGAATAAATGAACAATATATCGCTGTTTTCTCAAACTTTGAAGCTGCCGTGTCATATGTTACTTAACTATCGTCTAGTCTACCGCAAATATCACAAGAGGAGGAGGAAGAAGAAGAAAAAGAACAACAAGTCCGCCGCCATTACAGAACAGGAACTCGACACGATTATGAACCAGATTCAACATTTATTTGTCTCAGGAGTGCGAGCGGAAGTTCACCCCGAGTGGAAAATGAAGTTTCTCTTTCATTTTATCACAGTTTTCGTGTGTTTTCTCGACAAAAGTAAGAGCTTTATTTTTGACAATCTGTTGAGCTTTGTCATCTTTCTCTCTCTTGTAGAAAAAAAACTGAACATTAAACAGTGCTTATCGTTCCTTGATCAACTCTTCATTTATTAAACATAACTCATGTACATATCAAGGTCTCCTCTGTAGAGCGTCATAACAACGGCATGGCGTCATTACCGTAAAACGTCTTGAACAATAAACAACGTTAATCATATATTACCGTATTACATCGAATAAGAGCGCAATAATTTAACACAATCTCTTCTCCGAAACTGCGCTTCATGTGTTGTGGACGCACTCTGTCCGTAATAAAGTTGGATGTTGGGTATTTGACTGATATTCTGCTCTGAAAACGTCAATAGAGTCTTAGAGAATCGAATATTAGTGAATAAAACCATTAGCGGAACAAAACCATCCCTCTCCTTTCAGCTGTGATGTGCGGACTATTTATCAGCTCGGACTGTGAGAGAGAACTGTGCAGGTTCAGGACAGGTTTACTCTCCGGCTGATCTCAATTACACGACACTGTTACGACTGTTCTCAAGTCAGATGCTTTTATCCAAAGCGACTTGCATTGCGTTCAAGAAACACATTGACATTCTAATCAGTTCTTGTTTTCCCTGGGAATCAAACCCATGACCTTAGTGTTGCAAGCACCATTCTCTACAAACCCATTACCTTTGGCATTGCAAGCGCCACACTCTACTATTTGAGTTATAGAAATGTTTTTAATTTTATTCTAATTATATAATTTTATAATAATTTTGCATTAAGTGCTTTTGCAAGATATGTGTGGTGTTCTGCATGTTATGGACATATTTTTTTTGGTTTTGTTTGTAGAAATGGAGCCACAGTTTAAGAAATGTTGTGTAAGCAATTAAAAAACCTGTAAAATAACGCGTCTCAATAGAAGAATATTTAGATATGTTGTTTTTTTTTCTCACAGAGCTAAAATGCAACACTTGCTACTGAAATGTAAAGAAATGCATGAAATAATGTAAAGGTTGTGTCTTGCCACAGGTTCCTTGAATAGTATTTTGATGTTGGTTTTACTTTCAAAAGTGGTACTAAAGAACTGCAAACAGTGCTCCTTGAGGATCA
>JAWRVZ010000476.1:116526-193370 GCA_037043235.1 Rhodeus uyekii | reverse complement strand
GGAGATTAAGTTTTCGACATTCGTCACACATTCAGTGATAAATGGCAATGACCCTAAAATGACTCGCACAAAAAAATCTTAAGCAGCGAAAACGCATGAATCACGCGCGAATTACGCACAGATTTTCGTTACTGCGCGCAGCGTGCGTCGTATGCGTAATTCGTCAGTGGAACGAACGTGGACCGTCAGTGGACGGACGTGGACGTGCGTCGAAGGCGGTTTGTGCGTGATTTTGAGTTTTGAACGGTTCAAAAATTTTCTGACGCATTGTCGCTGTGCATTATTCATGAGTCGGCGTGCATAGTTTATGCGTCGAGTATGCGTGACTATGCGCGGGACACGCCTCAGCCGTCAGTGCTTATGCGTTGGAACTGGTTCGAAACCGCGCACGTCCACGTCCGTCCACTGACGCCCCACCTTCATATCACGCATGAACCGCACACGTATCACGTTCATTCCACTGACAATGTGGATTCTGAAAGTGCTTGTTCGTTGAACGTGGAACATTCACGAAGCGTCCATGTTTGGACGCGCTCCGTCAGTGATTCATGCATCGGGCGTGCGTCGAATGTTCGTGGAATACTTTGGTCAATACTTTTTGCACAAGCACGCACAAACCCAATCTATGCGTGATTTGTGGGTGATTCGTGCGCGATCGGCTGTGTGACTGGCCCTTTAACAACCACAAAAGTCTTAATGTTTCACAAGCTGTATTTGTACATGTAATTCCGTTTTCCACCAGTAGGGGTAAAATAAGAGGTTGTGAAAGTTGTCCACTTTCCCCCTTGACAGAATGACTCATGTCTCTACTGAAAAAAAACTATTACAAAGAAAATAAATGTTTTTTTTTAGGTGTAATTCCCAGTAGGGTTGGGGAAAAAAAGGTTGTGAAAGTTCCACTGCCCCCCTTAACTGAATGCCACTGGTCTCATGTCTCACACTCAATTTATAGCAGAAAACGAAAAAAAAATGCACTTTTCTGACGGTCCCTTACTCACAGCTCGGCAAAGAGCGAGCTTCCTGGCGTAACTCGCATTCAGACGCTTTTCACGGCCCGGTGAACTCAAAATCACTTTAATAATATGAAGCTTTAAAGCTTCAGTGATATCATATTTTCATTAAGCTTTTTTAAAAAAAGATTTTTTTTGGATAAATCCTCGGTACCGAATGTAACATCGCTATAACGGTCACATCGAGAAAGTGTTTTCATTTGTGTTCATGTGACTCCAGAGGAACTGCGTCACGTTTAAAGCAGAACAACAGAAGGCTCTTATGATCAGATCGATGAGGAGGAAAGTGATGGAGCTGAAGCTTCTCTTTCATTTGATCTCGGTGATCTTGTTTTTCCTCGACAATGGTAAGAGCTTGATTTCTGCATTTCTAGAACCCTATTATTATTATTCCTTTCTGTATGCTCTACATGCCCTTTTACAGAACACCAGTACGCCATCATTATCTTAAGTGCCCAGTAACTCTACTATTTTAATCTGATTCACTGAGACTGGCAAAAATGCTTCAGAAAAGAAATGAGAAGCCCTACTTAGTTCTTGAGATTGAATACTTTCTTTCTTTAACAGATACACGTATGCAGAATTAAATACTATGCTGCCATATGTCGTATCATTGCATACTATACCCAAACATCTTAAAATAATATCCCTTTTTTACATTTATCTGTTACTTTCTTTGCACGTGAAGCAAAAAATAGTTTTAATCAGTCTATAGCAAAATCATAACATTTAACCATAAAGCTTTTTTTTTTTTTGAAACATATCACTTTAGCTTTTTACTAACTGTGTAAAACATACTTATTTTATTATTAACATCCTCTACATCTTTGAATGTAATTGGAGGGGAAATTGTGTTATATTTTTATAAATAAAAGCCCATCCTCCTGCCTCTCTGAGTCGTCGCCTCATCCCTTCCCCACCACCCCTGACACCTTCATTTTCCTCACCATCTAACTCTTCCTCCATATCCAGATCACATCCGGACTCTCCTTCATTTCAGTGAACTTTAAAAAGTTGAAGGTGGAAAATAGCAGCCAACCACAATGGTATCAGAGCCAGGTAAAAGATTTAATCTTACTAACTCCATTTACTTAGCTGAATGGCTGTATTGTATGCAGGAACAATTTAGATTGGTTTTCACAAAGCCTGTGTTTCATTAAAGTTTCATCAAACAGTGTGGAACTTGGGGTTATTTATGCATTTTATTTTTTAAGTTAGGAAATTTAACATTTAAGTAAGGAGGATTTAAATTTGGTATGCATACAATTAATCTGTATAGTCTTAACTTGAAATATTTCAGTAAGCTAATACACATTTATCCTACAATATTTAAGTTGAGATTACATTATCTTTTAAAGTTAAAAAATGTATTAGCTTAAAGCATGCTGGGAAATGGAAATTCCCCGTCCAGTTTCAGTTCAATTGAAGTCTCTCTAAATGAAAAGAAGCAAGTTAGTTGTTACGAATGCGAGGAACAGAGCGTGTGCGAAGAGTCACGGCAAGGAGAGTAGGATTTGAACTCAAAATCACTTTAATAATAATAAACACAAAGAAAAGACTTCAAATACAAAATCAAAGAAGCACACATGTACATTAACAGAACTAAAACAAAACTCTGCACAAGAATCACGACAAGAGACTTCAACACCCGACAAAGACAAGGGAAACACAAGAGGGTTTTATACAAAAGTGAATGACGAACACCTGGGTAGACTAACGAGGAAAGTGATTGACAAGAGAGGTGCAGGAAGGGCACAGGAAGATACACAAAAAGGGAGCCGGAAGTGGAACATGACACACCCGACAGGAAGTAACAACTAACCTTACACACAGGAAATTAAATATTGACACGACAGACAGGAAGTGACATATGACCTTACACACAGGAAGTGCACAGGTCACACAACAAACAGGATTAAGGGTAACATTAGTAAAACTCAGAATAATGAAAGAATTCAGATTACTTAAAATGTGTCAGTTTTTAGAACTCAAAAGAAAAAGAAAGTTCTGAATACTAATTTGTTTGATTTGAGTTTGTTCTACTCAAGCACATGAATTATTTTGAGCCCTAGTCAGCTGTTGTCACCCTGCTTGCCTGTCTAACACCAATACAGGACTCTTGTTTGTTAACTATTTAATCCTGGAGCTTCAGTTCCTTTATTGGTGTTAGTTGATGATAGTTGCATTTGTCGTCTTGGATCTCAGTTTGTGGATTAAAGATAACCTTCTTTGGACTCTTGTCTCCTTTTCCTTTGTATGAGAGTTGTATATGTGTTTAATATTTATAATAAGTCTATTAAAATGTTTGATTGTATACTGTAAATTTGCAAATATGGAGAAAGAAGGTAAAAATATTGAGGGAGTGGATTATGTGTTGTGTAAGATCATCTATGAGACTCAGGTATGTTTGAATGTGTGAATCAATGATGTTCTTCCCATGTTTGTTTATTTGTTATATTATGAATCTTGACATTTATGATATTTATGATCTGAAGGAAATTTTATATTTTTGATTGGCTTATAATGAACTGTTTATTCTTCTCCAGGTGTTTCTGCTGCTGATACACACAGAGAGTCAGTGTCAGTGATGGAGGGAGATTCAGTCACTCTAAACACTGATGTTCAAACAAAACAACAAGAAGAGATTAAATGGTATTATAATAACACTCGTATCGCTCAAATTAGTGGAGATTTTAGTTTTATCTGTACAGATGTTCAGTGTAATGAAGGAACTGAGAGATTCAGAGACAGACTGAAGCTGGATCATCAGACTGGATCTCTGACCATCATGAACACCAGAATCACAGATGAAGGAGAATATAAACTACTGATCATCATCAGCAGCAGTAATGGAAAAATCTTCAATATTACTGTTCATGGTAATTAGTGAATGTTTAAATGCAGGTTTACATGTTTTACATATCGTTCTCTTTACCTGTACATGAATTCACTCACTGTATTCAGATAATCTTTCATATAATTATCAGTATATGCTATTAAACAGTCTATTTCCATCGACTATTTGATAGTTTTAACGGTTAAGAATATGCAGGTTTCTGAGATCAGAGGGAGTTGACAGCATCTAATCATAATCACCATCTCTGATCAGCTTCTGTTATAATCTGATTAAATGAGGATTTGATATGAAATATGGAAAATGTGTTTGAGCACAAACAAAAATGTTTATTTTCAGATTGAAATCCAAGAGCTTGTGTAATTGCATTCATGATCACAATTATCTTATACTGTAGAGTGTGTTGCTTTCTTCAAAAGATCCTCCAGCATCTGTTGGTTTGTGTTTCAGGAGTTTCTGCTGCTGAACGAGATGAAATGAAGAGAAAGTCAGTGAAGGAGGGAGAATCTGTCATTTTAGATCCTGGTGTGACAAAAAACCCAAATGATGTGATGAAGTGGTATTTTAATGAGACTCTCATCACTGAAATCACTGGAGATCAGAGTAAGATCTGTACAGATGATCAGTGTGATGAGAGATTCAGAGACAGACTGAAGCTGGATCATCAGACTGGATCTCTGACCATCATGAACACCAGAATCACAGATGAAGGAGAATATAAACTACAGATGATCATCAACAGCAGCAGCTTCAGCATCACTAGAGTGAAGAGATTCAGTGTTTCTGTCACTGGTGAGTGTATCATTCAATCATTCAATGCATTTTCTTTTCAGGAATTTAACGAACAGTTTTCAAATCGACCCAATGTGTTTTGATTTGTGTACTGTTTATTAAAGCAAGCTTTGACTCAGTAACACTTTGACTGATGTTATTAACTTGCAGTTTTCCTGTGAATATCCTTTCCTGTTGAGTTTCTCAGTGCTGTGAGGCTGTTTTAACTGATGCTGTTACAAATAACAGAAGGTGTTAAATCATTATCATAAAACTGATGACCAAAGTAGAAAAGGGTAAATATTAGTAGAATATATTTGATGGATAATCATTCACTCTTTAGTAATAATGAATGTTTGTGTTCATCTGTTCCAGGTTCAGGTTTGTCTTCATCTGCTGTAGCAGGAATAGTTGCTGTTGGTGTTGGTGTTGTTCTGCTGACGGCTGCAACTGCTGCTGTGATTTACTGTCATAACAGAAGTCTTACAGAAACAGGATTACTGACTGTGGAGAAGGAAAAAAACAACTCTAAAAGAAAAGTGGTATGCATTTATTTTGTCATTATTATTTTTATTATACAATTGTAATTCTGTATAGGTAAACTTTAACACTAGAGTTCACCAATGAGACAAAATAAAAAATCATTTTACAAAAATAAAATGATCTCCAAATTAACTAAATAACAATTTGAATATAAACATAATAAATACCATACAAGTGTTTGTTTTCTTGCCAATACAATAGTTTAAGTATTTTAGATGTGTTATTGAAATCACAACAATTCAAGTTCATATTATTATAGCACAAACATTTAAGAGGTGAAAACATCCATACAAAAATCACAATTGCAAGTCTGCAGTACTTCCGTGTTTGTGTAACTGAAACATCAATCCTCTTCATTGCTTTGACCTTTGGTAAAACTGTGTTTTTCTTTTCAGGATGAAGACAATGCTGATAATCCATCACCTAATCTGAATAACATTATTTTGAGCAATCCTTAAATCAGACTCAGTCCACGGATGCAAATAAAAACATGATTTAGATACTTTCACTAAAATGACAGATTAGTACCTTTTACACTACAGCTGCCACTTGGCATCCGAAACGTGACACTTTAAATTTGCTCATGTAATATTGTGCACCTACGTTAAAAGTAAGTAGTTTATGGTAGGCAGTCACGTTGGAGTGACGGGAAGAGCAATTTATCTCTCTATATGGCATGGAGATGAAGTGGTTCATGTTTAATTTTGCTTAGTACATTTTAAAAAGATTTAAGTGCTTTAAATAAATTAAGTTTAAATTTTACACATGAGAAATAATGTACAAAACAGGGCAACACATTACCAGCAGTAAATCAGTGAGAGCTTGATGTTTATCATTATTTAGAGGTTTATTAACGCTGTTTCAGTGATCCAGACAGAAAAACAGGGATTATCTCTGTTTCTTGTCATTTGCACTTTAAGATATATTAATGCACTGAACTGGTCTGACATGTAAATGTCCTGCTGTTTACATTCACACTGATAGAACTGACTGCATTTCCACAAATACCTCACCAGTACTGGCATTGCAATAATATAATTGTGTAATGTAATATAAATTACAGTTAATGGGAGACAACAAATGTGAAAAGTAACTAGATGAACAGTAAAGTTCGTAAACAAACTTGAGAATGTTTGAAAAGTTTAAAGCAGCATGTTGCTAGCATGAATTGGCATGTCGTTAACTTGTTGTTAGCGTGAGTTGGCAGGTCACTAACATGATTTAGAATGTTGTTAGCATGAAGAAACGTGTTGATAACTTGCTTTAACATTCTGTTAGCATGAACTAGGATGTTGTTATGATTTTGCATGTTGTTTGTATGAATTAGCAAGTTTTAACATGAAATATGTTGCTAGCATAAATAGCCATGTTGTTAGCATGATTTTCCAATTCTTTTCATGATTTTCTTGCCATGTTGTTAGTCCAATTCTCACTATTACCTGCTTATTATAATATAATAAGCAACTAGTTAATATTGAGAATAGGATTCTAAATTTATAAAATGTCCTCTGATGCAATCGCTTAAGAACCAAAATTACTGAAAATATAAGTTCTTGTTTTCTGAAAAAATAATTTGCACATTTGGAACAAACAGAATTAAACAGATGGGAAAACTAGAAGAAAGTTAACATATACAAGACAGAACAGAACATTTGTAGTGGAAAACACGACAGAAAATACATTGTGTGACCACAAGTGCTCTTCAGAATTGATAATGATAATGTTGGTGATTTCCTGCTTGTGTTGTTAATACTGGGAAAGTCTGGGATCCTTATGCTGCTAATGTTTACAGTTTATCCACTAAAACAAACCCTTAATTATCCACCTTCAGCAGAAAACACTGGCTGACCAACTGTGAAACTCATAGCAGCTAAGGTGGAGCTAAACCCAGCTACAATAAGCTTACTGCATTGGTTTGTGATTTATGAATTTATGAGGTGCTGATTCGTTTCTTCATTTTATTTACGGGCATGTGAGGAGATCAAAACCTGTCATATAATTTATCTTAGTTCTATTGTGTTCAGCTCAGATTGTCAAATTAAAAAAAAATGTTTTGTTTTGAACTCATGGAATTGTTGTATTTTGCTGATGTTTGTTAGAATTTGTAACGCTTTACATTACAACCTGGAAAGGACTGCGTAAGTAAACTGAATTTGCAGCATACATCTCAGTAATAAGAGTGTACCTATAAAGTATGTGTAGGTATAAGGGAACAATATGTAAAGTTTGGGGTAATAACCAGGAAATCACAAATAATATGTACTGTGAGTATTTTATAACTAAGTGCAAACAACTATTCTAAGAATATGTGTTATGTGTTGTAGGGTAATTACAGTTTAATACCCGAGGAGCAGATATGTTGAATGAAGAGCAGGAGTCAGAAGTGCAGTCAATAGAAGAAATTTTAGTGAAGTTTAGTTTGCAGTTTCATCAGCAGAAGCTTCAGGTCTCATCACATACAATTCGTAGGCCGCCTCACATACGATAACATTGTTACAGCAATTATACTCTAACAGAGGGTGCTAACTACATCAATTATGACGTTTAAATGATTCTGATTGGCTAAGAAAGAAAGAAAAACAAAACTAGTAATTTTCCACACAAGAGCAGACAGTCTGAAGCAGATCTTCGTTGATCACATGGTTGACGGGTTAGTGACCTTCCATGTGACTTATTGAGAACAACAAGTCATTATGACTCCTTATGGTGCCAGTTGATCACTTCACCAATACAGATCATATTAACACACACACAAAGCTCAAGATCCAACTATCAACAGAAAGGCTTCTCAAAACATTCTGGTTACATGTTCTATCTGATGAAAAGTTCAGACAGTATTCATTATTATTCTATGGAAAAATACACAAAAACAAAGTAAAGTCTTTAACGGATAGGTTACATAAGCAATAGACTAAAATTTACATAAATTTGAAGAAGTCATTCAAAACAAAAATTATAAAGTAACTTGATTATAAAATATAAACTTAACTTGATTATAAATAAAGGGGGTAACTAGTTTGATTTGCACTGTAACACAGAACAATAGTATATTTGCACAGTAAATACAGAAAAATGTTATGCAATTGCTTTAATTTAGTTTGTCTCATTTTCACTACAGTTGGCAGAAATTTTATTTTCATAGATTATGTACATTTATTATAGTACATTTATTCATTAATAATTTACTGTTGAACATATTTCTTTGGTTTATACTGTGCATGTTAAATGACGTCATTTTTTGTAACTGACCCACATGCAATAAGTTCAGACGCACAGTGAGAACACAAAGCTTTTGACTGTTTATCTTAAAGTATATGCTATCTCTTCAAATAAGTTATTGAGAAGAGATCACTGTTCAAGAGGATTAAGGATTATGCTGTATTTAAGAAATGTGATTCTTTATTGACTTGGATGAATAAACCATAATAAAGGAAACTATCGACTTCGAGCTGTGGATACAAGATAAGAAGATACACGTGAAAACTTGTAGAATAACTAAAAGACATTCAGATATTCTTCCTCCCATTAATTAAGTGCATCATTCAGGGTTTTAAAGTACTATTTTCCCTTTTTTAATTGTCACACTTCCACTATTCATATAAAAAATGGCATATAATAATGTATGATTACATGAACTGGGACACACTTATAATCTGACTCTTTACCTCTGTCAGTGAAAGCTCAATAATGTTCAAATTCATCCAATAATAATAGTAATAATGTTATTGCTCTCCTTGCCTCTCCTTGCATGTGTAATGTCTTATAATGCTCTCACTTTACTCGTTACATGATATAAAGATAAAGTTATTTTCTTGTGTTTCTCTTTTTTTTTTTTTGTTAAAATAACTAACATAATATAATTTACACTCATGCTTTTAAGATTATTTAGAGTGATAAAATCCAGACTGTCCAGCAGAAACGTCCATTAGGGAGACTCACGTTACTTTCACTTTCACTGGGGAAATAACTGATGCAGAAGAACAGGACACATTTATGAACAATAAACAATAAACATTTATTTGTCTGAGGGGGAAAGGCGGAGAAAATGAAGCGTGTCTTTCATTTTCTCGCATTGATCTTGTTTTTCTTCGACAGAGGTGAGAGCTTTATTCCCTATCTCCGGGATGAAGGGAGGATCAAGGCTAATGTCGGGAAATGATGATGTGTTTCTCCAAAACGTTATTTTCTGAGACTAGCGTACATTTAGGGATTCAAGTGCGAAACGCATTAACCCTATTGAAATTGTTAGGATTTATTATTATCATTATTATTATTACTATTAATATTATTATTACATTTCTTATTATTCTGCCATAAAACTAAACTTGCAGCCCAAACCGTAAAGCCTAGAGATTTTAAACTCGGCCAGATGGTATGTCTCAATTTGGGGAGAGGTTGGCCAATGGGTATATCGCTGAAACCCTTGGCTCAAAACATTTATATTCTCCTTCATCTGTGATTCTGGTGTTCATGACGGTCAGAGATCCAGTCTGATGATCCAGCTTCAGTCTGTCTCTGAATCTCTCATCACACTGATCATCTGTACAGATCTTACTCTGATCTCCAGTGATTTCAGTGATGAGAATCTCATTAAAATACCACTTCATCACATAATCTGGGATTTTTGTTACACCAGGATCTAAAGTGACAGATTCTCCCTCCTTCACTGACGTTTGAATCACTTCATTTTGTTCATCTGAAACACAAACATTTTTTTATTGTAAATATTTTATCCTGTTGTGTGTTTTGCTTTGGCTTATAATAAACTGTTCATTTCTTCTTCAGGTGTTTCTGCTGCTGATACACACAGAGTGTCTGTGATGGAGGGAGATTCAATCACTCTAAACACTGGAGTTAAAATAAACCAACAATACAAAATTAAATGGTATTATAATAACATCCGCATCGCTGAAATCACTGGAGATCAGAGTAAGATCTGTACAGATGTTCAGTGTAATGAAGGAACTGAGAGATTCAGACACAGACTGAAGCTGGATCATCAGACTGGATCTCTGACCATCACAAACACCAGAAACACAGATGAAGGAGAATATCAACTAAAGATCATCATCATCGACAGCATTGGGAAAATCTTCAATGTTAATGTCCAGGGTAATTAATGAATGTTTAAATGCAGTTTATATATGTTTCAAATACATTGTTTTCTGATTTTAGTGACTTTTCAGAAATTATATTCAGAGGTATTTCTTTAACTATATATTAATTCACATGTGGTGTACAGAAAATCTCTTTACACACTGTAAAATCCAATAAGTAAACCTTACTTAAAAAAAGCATGCAAACCGATTGCCTTGAAAAAACCAAGTAAGGTGAAATAGGAATAGTATGTAGAACTAACAAGTGCCTGTCTAGTATTGTACACTTACAAGAGTTCCAGTAACTTAAAACAAATTTGTATCGTATACTTAATCATTTACTTTAGATGTACTTGTCTTAGTATAGACTACTCAGAAGTACTATTTTAAACAACTAAATCATTTCAAGTAAAATACACTTTGTGAGTACTCCTGACTCATTTATGCAAGTTGTGCTAAGGTGATGTTTTCTGTATACAACTTGGAATTACTGAGTTTACTTTACTTCAAAGGCAATCCAGTTTACTTGTTAAAACCATGCAAATCGATTGCCTTAAAAAAACAAGTAAGCGTTACTCAAATAGGTTCACAATTTTTCAAGGATAACATTTACAACTGGACAAATAAATTTAAGGCAATGATTTTTAAAGGAAAATTTATTGTATTTGTGTTCTTAACAACTGACACAAGGATGGTAAACAAGTTTGCACTGGGGTAAAAACAAATGCAAATAGTCACTTTAGGTTTTTAAAATGTTTAAAACAAAAACCTTTTACAGTACAACAATCTAAATCAATTTATATAAAATCTATATAAAAGTAAATGTTTTTTTCTGAGGCCATACCTTGACACTTAATATCTTTAAATCAATAACACTTGCAGAGACCAAACTTGATAGAACAAACAAGTTGAACAATGTCTCTGGCACACATGTCCATTAGAAATTAATACACTGGCACCCTCTTAACTTGCTCAAGAACCATTGGGCTGAAATTTTTAAACAAGTGCCTTAGTTTCCTTTTTTTCTATCAACTAATCTAATTCCACTGTCTTACACATTTGATTACATCTCAGCTCAACAGGAGATTTTTCAGAGATTGTAGTTTTGGATAAAAACGTAGGCAGCCTGTCAACGTCTTTCCACATCTGCAAAATTGGCGCCGAGATACCTACAAATCCTATCGCGCATGCTCTTTCAAGTGCCGCTTCTTCTTCTTCGTTTTTTCTGCACATTAGGCACGCTTTAATGCACTACTGCCTCTCAGTGGTGTAATAATGTCATTGCATCCTTTGTTGCTACTTGTTTGTTTCAAGTAAGCGGTACTCAAACAATTAAGTAAATTGTTATTTTCAACCTGCAATTGACTGTAACTCAACAAAACCTAGTAAGAAGTATGTATTTTATATTACTGAGTAAAGTTAACTAAGTATATGTGAGTCAGGAAAGCTATTAGAATTTACAGTGCAGAACAGTTTGTAGAATTTTGTAACTGTTATCTATTAGCAAACTGTTAGTTTTAACAGTTACTTTTTTTTATTAAATATGTCAAATATTTACAATAAAAAAATGTCCTTTGTGTTTCAGATGAACAAAATGAAGTGAATCAAATGTTAGTGAAGGAGGGAGAATCTGTCACTTTAGATCCTGGTGTAACAAAAAACCCAGATGAAATGAAGTGGTATTTTAATGAGATTCTCATCACTGAAATCACTGGAGATCAGAGTAAGATCTGTACAGATGATCAGTGTGATGAGAGATTCAGAGACAGACTGAAGCTGGATCATCAGACTGGATCTCTGACCATCATGAACACCAGAATCACAGATGAAGGAGAATATAAACTACAGATGATCATCAACAGCAGCAGCTTCAGCATCACTAGAGTGAAGAGATTCAGTGTTTCTGTCAATGGTGAGTGTTTAATCCAGTCATTCAATGCAAAAAATTGGACTGTTTATTGTTACATACAGCTGTAGTTGTGTTTTGTTATGGTCCATCAGAATAGCTGTGTGTACTCTTTTTTATTTTATTTATTTTTTGCTTCTTCCTTCCTCTTTGGCTTCTCCTTCTCAATCTCAGTGTCACGTTCACAGTCACTCTGGACTCTTATTTTGCCCTTTTGTTGTCACATGTCCCCTGTTCCATAACTCCCCGTCACTCATCAGTCCCATCATCACTAATCATCACAGGTGTTTGCATTTAGGTTCATCACTGTCAGTATTTAAGTTCTCCGTGTTCACTCCCCAGTTGCCAGTTGTTTAATGAAGTTTCTGTCGTGTGTGGATGTTGCTGTGTTCCTGGTCTGTGTTTCCTGTGAATGTTGTTTTCTGCTGAGTTCCTATGGATGTGAAGGGCCATTTATCAGTTAAATAAATATCATTCAAACTGATATTATCAATCACTCTCTAGTAATAATGAATGTCTGTGTTCAGCTGTTCCAGGTTCAGGTTTATCTTCAGCTGTTATAGCAGGAATAGTTTTTGCTGTTGTTGGTGTTGGTGTTGTTCTGCTGGCGGCTGCAGTTGCTGCTGTGATTTACTGTTGTTGCTGCAAAAAACGTACACCAGCAGTTCCAGCACCAGTAAGTATTACATACAGCTGATTTAACAAGAAAGATGAGATTTACTGTGCAAAACCCTTTGAAAGAACAGTGATATGAATACATTTGTATAGTATATAATAATTATTATAATATAAATCTGTATAAATTATTATTGAACTGATCAAAGTATTTTAAGGGAGTATAATTGTTCTATAGTCTAGATTATTTAATGCAACAACATCAAAAGTAACTGTAATTAATTTACAGAAAATTCTAAAGTAATTCATTGATATACTTTGTAAAGAAATGTAATTAAATAACAGTAATTAATGTCTTAGTAATGCATTAAACACTGAGCACGAGAAATGTTGCATTGCTGGAGAACAGAAAATGACAGTGTGATGCAGTTTAATACACTATTAAATATATAAGAACATACAAACACTACTTTCCACAAACTACAAGAAGTATTTTTTTTTCCCAAGTAGTATTTTTGTGTGTTTGTAACAGAACCATCAATCCTCCTGATTACTTTTACCTTCTATGACTCTGTTTTATTTACAGGAGAATGATGTTCCTCTGGGGTAAATGGGACGTCCTGAAATCAGACTCAGCCATCTGTGCATTAAACAGAACGGGACAAAAGAAGTGTCTGAATTCACAGCATTACTTCGTCTGGTGAGATTCTGAAGTGTTCGATGGACACTCTCAGGAAAAAATTGACAAATCTCAATCAACAGGGAAAAACATTCCAAGTCGTTAGTCTTTCCATGTTTCTGTGACAGAACCATAAATCCTCCTGATTTATTTTACCGTCTGTGAATCTGTTTTCTTACAGGCAGGTGATGCTCGTGGATCAAATATGACGTCTTTAAATCAGACTCAGAATCAGGCATTTGCATGAAAAACAACAATGCAATCATAATTTAAACTAACATACATTTGATGACCAAAGTACAGTGTAAATATTGGTCAGAAATAAGTAAATAATGGATGGATAATCATTCATTCTCTAGTAATAATAGCTGATCGTCTCTTTCAGATTCAGATCTGTCTACATCTGCAGATATAAACTTATTTCTCTGTTGTTGTTGCAGCTGTTCGTGTGATTCACTATCGAGACGGCATGAACTATACTGTAGTAACACAGGATGCACATATTACAGTTGATTTAACAAGAATTGTGAGATTTACGGTGCAAACCCCTTTAAAGAACAGTGATATGAACATCGGTGGTATTGAGCACTTTTGGGTAATTTTGAATAGTGGATGTATGTTTATCTATTGTTTTATGCATGTGTCAGGACAGAATTATTAGAGAATGTACCCTTTTCTTACTCTGTACTCTTTCTTAAATATTTACATAAGGGGTCACACATTATTTTATAGTTGTAATTAATGTGTTATGATTATTCGATTAATCAAGACCTCACATATCTTGGTAGATACCAATGGAATCTACAAATTTGAAATTGATGATCTGCATGATTGTTTATATTACATGTTGTACAACATATTTGTATTTATTACTATTACAAGATTGTTGAATAGTTCCTTTAGCAGAAACCAATAAACTTACATATGCAAATGCTCTGCTTGAGACAACGGATCGTAAAACTCTCCCTCCGAAAGCTTGAGCTGCCATTGGTCACTGACCTCTGGGAGGGAGTAGAGACCATTCCCAAAGAAAAAACGTCAGCCCCACCTTCCTCTCTCTCTTCCTTTGTATCTCCCGCCTGTACATCTTCCGGCATGAACCAGGCCTTAGAGAGAAAGAGAACGCATCAAACCACATGCAACTATATCAGCCATAGCAGAGTCAGACTAACATCGACAGAGTTCATCATGATTTCTTCATCCACTGAGAAGAAAATGTCTGCAACTTCAACACCATCAACTCACAGACCCTCACAGGAAACATGACATTCTTCTTCAGGAAATCAATCACGGCTTCAAACACAAAGACTGCAAATATTTGTAGATTTAAAATGCTGTTGATAATGAGCTGATGATTCTTGTCATGGAGACTAAACAACTCTTTTTCCATAAGTTTAAATTCCAGCCCTTTCACTTCACCTTTTCCGTTGTTTTCTGTTGACTTGTAAAACAATCTTTTGTCCCCGTTGCTGTTTAAATCACGGGACCAGACACCAGTAATTTTGCCAAGAGATCTCTTATTTATTTATATATGTATATATATATATATATATATGTCAAAACATAGGAAAGAAAGAGTATGTTGGAGAGGTGGTCTTCGTTCCGTCTTTCTCTGGTTCTCTGTAACATACGTTGGGATTTTATACATTACCAAAGTAACATCTGGCATGACCAGAGAAACAATTGGCTTCTGTTAAAAGTATAATTACATTACATCCTATGGGCCCCTACATATGACTATCATGTGAAGAACTAAAAATGCATGTTCCCATACTCATATAACACTCAAACATTTGTTCATGCAAACTAACATCTAGTTTATACACTAGGAATATAATATAACAAATTCTGAATAAAAAAAAATCCAGACACATAATAAAACTGATTATGAATACTAATAAAGAAAAAAATACTAAGTAATAAAATGTAATCTTCATTTTCATCTTCATGTGTTTGTGTAGATGAGTTATGTTTGTGATTTAGTTAGTAAAACTTTGTGCACACTTCATATTAGCTTCTTCCAGTTGATTCTTTTCTGATTTTACAACAGTGTCACTTTCACGATTGTGATCAACAACCACATGCTATGAAAATTATTTTCTGTGACCATGAAAAATATTCTTTTGGATAATTAATAGATGATAAATACTGAGTGTTTGCTGGACAAACAGAGTAATGAACCTAAATCAAGTTAATTTAACTGATACAAATGTTTATAAATAATTATGAGTTATGATTAATTTTTCATATTTCCCTCCAGCTAATTTGCTACAATGATAAACAGAGGTGTAAAAAAGTGTTTTCCTGATTTCTTTTCTTTTTTTTTGCATGTTTGTCAACATTTATTTGTTTTATTGCATTTCTTTTTGGGCTGACTTTAAAATACACATGTCAAAAGATTTAACAGAAATTATAATTTAAAATGCAATTACATTTTACTTTCAAAAGCCATATTTTTCAGAAAAACTAAATTGTTGTTAATCTTTAAAATATTTTGGCAAATTCAGCAATATTTTGTATTATTATTTGGTAACAAAAAATAATAATTTATCTTTTATTACACAGATATAATTATTTTAAACTTTCATGAGATCACGAAACAAAAAGGTTATAAAACAAAACAAATGTTAATATCTTAATATCTTAATATCGTCCTACTTTTTTTCTATTTATTTTAATGCATGTTCATTTTGTATTGTAGTTGTTGTGGTTTTATATACTTTTATACATTATATACTATTATATTTCTTTTATATACTGTGAACTGAATCACAATGCCTTATATTTGTCTTGCTCTTTTTGTATTGTACTTGTCAGTATATGAAAAAAAGGACAAAGCAACACTTTCTCATCAAATCTCCCATAACAGACAAACACAGAAGTTCACAAGTTTCATTGTGTGGAAATAAAAGATGAAGTGAAAGTGATGATTGTTGGCTGAGAATAACATGCTGAAAAAATAAAACTCATCTGGGATTGTAACAGTGAGTGCGTTTTAATGAATTTTGAATGAAGTAATCATAACAAATAATAATATATAAATAGCTGTTATAATTTTGCCATTGGATAAAAAATAACACTTTTGTGCATGCTAATACACTTTAATTTGTGCAAATTAATTCATAGTTTTGCAAAATGGAAATACAATATCAGTATTTACACTCATGTTCAGCCTTTTTCTACTCAAGATAATAATTATCATTTGATAATTATCAAATGATAGAGGGGTTATAAAAACTGAATGAACAGAATTAAGAGACGTAAATACATTTCCATATGATTAATTTTTTACAGTGTGTTTGACTAAACAATATTGCAATATATAATTGTATTGGCTATATATTATACATACCAGCCCCTGATGTTGTAAATACATAGATAACACATCAGCTTGTGTGCGTGAGACACAAGTTAACGCGAGGCCTTCCCATAGGGAAATAAGGAAGACCTTTGCTTGATTTGTAGGTCAATAACCTGTCTCTGTTGAATTATTGATGATAACTTAATTAGAGAGAGTTGATGAGTTGATGCTTTTTGATGCAGTTCGAGTCCTTTGCCAAATGTGACTTCATCTTCACAATAAAACCAGCATAAAGTAGAGCAATTGTTTAATAGTAATGTTTGTAATGGATATATTTTGACTAATTTCTCTTAAGGGCGAATTCAAGCTCCCAATAATCAACAACACTTAACAATTAAACAGGATAGACAACATTTTCATGATATTCAAAAAGATAAATTAATTGATGTTTACAGTTTTAATCTGGTACAAATTCTAATTAAGTAATATACCATTAAATCTCAGCTGAAACATAATCTAACAACATGTTTCTCTGTGCTTATAAATAGATTTAGAGTAAAGCATGAAGATTCAATACAAATGAGTTTGAATCTGCCACGTGCGCCATTTATTTTATTTATATAAAATATAATTTTACAGGAGTATAAATGTAATGTTTGATGAAAACTGCTGTCTGGTCAAATTTCAAATCACAGCTGTATCTAATCCTTTAAAAACACAGCCAATAACAGTAAAGAGGGAGGAGATAAAAACATGCGACATGTTCGAGGTGTAGTTGATGTTTTGGAAAAAAAGGGAGATAGTCCTCGCTGCAGACTGTAGCGCGGTAACGTCACGTATACGTGACGTATATATGCGTGACGGTACGTTTGTGTACTAACACGTGGATGTTATGTTAAATTTATAAGTGGATAATATTCGAAAGCGATGGATTCAATGGCAGTAAGTGGATAAGCATTATTTATGTTGTTTTTAACAATTGTGCTTTTGTGTTAACGTATTCTAAGGGATTCCATAGAGTGGATTATAATCTGTTTAAGATTTCAAAAAGATGTTATGACATATTTTATGATACGTGTTAGCGTTCGAGATGACAGGGTTTCTCGGGTGCTAAATATATCTGTAAAAGTCTTAATTAGCCTTTAAACAAATTAAGGCTTTAAAGATGTCTTAGTAGAGCAGAAATACTTAAATAAATTAAGTAATGTCATTGATTTTTAATATTATTATTATGATTATAAAATAATAACAATAATAGTTTCTCAGTGTTTTTGTCCTGTTTTCCAAACAGATATTTAAACATTTTAAGTGCTTTTTAAGAAGCATTTAAAACTTTTTAAGAAATTAAAAAGTAATTGGTAGTTTTAAACTATGTGTGTGTGTGTATGTATATGTATATGTATATGTATGTATGCATGTATGTATGTATGTATATATATATATATATATATATAGTAATCAAGCTATATACGTAAGTAGATAGATAGATAGACTGACTGACGGACACACAGACAAACAAACAGAGAGATTGATGTATTGAGTTACCTTCAATTTATTAATGAAATTCTTTACTCTGTCTGAAAAACATGTTGAAGGAAAACTTACATTGACCTTTAGCATACCCTCACCATTCCAAGCATAACAGTCCTACCTGCTTTTAATGCATTAACTGTTAACATTTCTATTTTTTAATTCTCAGGGCATTCCCAGACAACATCAATCAAATAACTGTGTTTGTTTTTATGGTAAGTCAGCATTGTGACCTAAGTCACACCAGAAAGTATTACAAATGTCCTACATCGGAAAGATTGTGCATGTTTTAGTATACTATTGTACATTTATTTTGTGTCTGCTATAATGTGCTTTAATTCATATTGTAGTATGCAATCTACATTGTAATGGAGGGGTGTTTTGATTTCAATGAGGTAAGGTTTCATTTTCAAAAACTCTTCAGTGTTCTCTAATCAGTGACATGCTGACAATTAGAAGGTGGTGGTGCATGCTACTTCTGAGTAATTACCCCTTCAAATAAGTTAATCAAGTTGTGCTGTCTGTACAATGTTGCCAACTTAATTGTGAACAGCTTTTTAGAAATAAAAATTTTGCTTTTTAAAATAAATACTAATATCATTACACATGTCAATCTACCCAAGTGGATCCTGGTCCTGGGGATGTCATTAAGAACAAACTGTCTTCATGAACCCTTTATATTTTTACCATTTGAAGGTCAGATGCTGAAAGAAAAAAACTCAAAAAAGAGAAGAGTAGAGAAAGCAGGTGTGGGTTTTGAAAATAATTCTACTTATTTTTACTTTACAATTTAGAGGTGAGGAAAACCCCCTGTTGACCACGTGACCAAAGACTGGACCAAGGTAAGAACAGTATAAACTATCTATCAGTGTCCCTTTTTAATATATCTTATATAAAGTTACATTTTGGACTAACTGTTGACTATTTCAGACAGATGCCACCTAAGTTCCTGCTGCGGCGGATCCTGATAAGAGTTGTCACAGATGATGTGATAAATTGAGTGAATTTGTGATTCATGTGAAACTATATATATATATATATATATATATATATATATATATATATATATATATATATATATATATATATATATATATATATATATATACACACATCATATAAAATGTGTAAATATATAATATATATATTATCATTTATATAGGTATATATTATTTGTATTTAGATATTTTGTATATATTATAATGTTTACATAATTCTGTAATTACAATTGTGTATATAAATGAAATAAAACAAAGTTATCACCGTTATCAGTTTTTCTTTTTTGGTATGCAGATGGGAATACAGACACTTAAAATGTACTGTATGTAGTCAGCTTAAGGGGTGTCAAACGTACGGGATCCGGCCCGCCAGGGGGTTTAGTCCGGCCCGGGAGATAAATTTGCAATGTGGAAAAAAATATTTTCATTTTCGGCGGAACTAACAGCAGATGGCAGCACTGAGCTTCAGTGTCTGAGTGGCGTTTAGTTCTGTCAGTTTAAGCGCTTTCCTGTTGGCCCTGGCAACCTCATCGTCGAAATGTCTTTGTCAAAAAAGAGAAAAGTGGACACAAAGTGTCGGATTTTTCAAAAAAAAAATTGACCTCTTCCTATCCACGGAGGTGATTGGGAAACTGAGAATACAGAAGGTAAATGAAATGTTGGTAGGTCTGAGGAAAAAGCGATCTGTTTTCACCCGAAGCTGAGAGTTCAGTGAAGCTGCAGTGAAAGCCAGTTACGTGCAGCAAGTAGTGATGGCAAAATGAAGCCCCATGAAGCAGTGAAGTCCTGCAGGGAAATGCTTCACACACACATAGGGGCTTCAAGATTATTCATTTGCTCGACTACCCCATCATGTGGGGGAAATGAACCACTCATCTAGATTACTCGGCACACGCTTCAGGGATTCGAACCGAGAATCACTAGCAGCAAGCGTTCATCCTGACGTGAGGCAGTACAAAGACAATATTTCAGAGTTGCTGAGGGAGTTTGAGAAACGATTTCAGGCCTTTAGCAAATTGCATTTTTCGCAAATTGATAAAGTTATTTTTTTTACATAAAACCACACATATGTATAAACGTGCAAATTTTACAAAAAAAGTTTTTTTTTAAAACAGCTGCCACTTAAGATTTTAAGTGTGTGTATTCAATTCGTTCAATGTTTTCAGAATTGCTTCCCAGAGTTGGAAAATGAATTTTAAATAATTGATATTTGATTTATGTTAACATGCAGGACAGTGTTTTTAAGTTCCACAAAACGTCTCGGGTTACGAATGTAACCCTGGTTCCCTGAGGGGAACGAGACGCTGCGTCTAGCGCTAGGGGAAATAGTCTTCCTCGGTCACGTGAAGATCTGTGCAACCAATGAGAGACGAACGCGTGCGAATGCGTCACTGCCGGCGGCTGCCGGTGACGTCATGAGCTAGAGCATAAGAGCGCGTCCGAAACCCGGGCGCCTCAGCATGAATGTCTGAAGCGGGCACGGAGGCTCAAGGAGCTGAGGCAAAGACGCAGCGTCTCGTTCTCCTCAGGGAACCAGGGTTACATTCGTAACCCGAGACGTTCCCTTTCAGGGAACTCGAGCTGCGTCTAGCGCTAGGGGAACGCAATACCAACGCCACCTCAGTGACGCCGGCCTCCGGGTGTGTCCCAGCTCACTGAGAGAGCACCCTAGTCCCCGGGGCGGCATCGAGGTCCAAATGGTAAAACCTCATAAAAGTGTGCGGCGAAGACCAGCCAGCCGCAGCACAAACATCAGATAAGGACACTCCGGAGAGGAGTGCCTTGGATGCCGCCATGCTCCTAGTGGAGTGGGCTCGGACCCTCAGAGGAGAAGCATGTCCGGCCGACTCATAAGCTAAGCAGATAGCCTCGACTATCCACCTGCTTAAGGTTTGCTTAGAGGCAGGAGCCCCCTCAGGGGTCCCAAAGCAAACGAACAACTGGTCGGACTTACGCCAAGTGGCAGTCTTGAAAACGTAAGCGTCCAGTGCTCGCACTGGACAGACCTTGTTCTTGTGCTCCTGCTCATGATCATCAAATGGGGGAGGGCAGAAGGCCTGCAGCGTGATAGACCGAGCCACATCAGTGGGAACCTTGGGGACATAGCCTGGCCTCGGGTGGAGAAATGCCTTTACCATCCCGGGCGCAAACTCAAGACATGAAGGGGCCACTGAGAGGGCCTGAAGATCCCCGACCCTCTTGAGCGAGGTGATAGCCAGCAAAAGCAGGGTCTTAAGAGAGAGGTACTTGATTGAGATTTCCTCTATAGGTTCGAAGGGTGCCTGGGACAGGCCTTGTAGTACCACAGACAAGTCCCAAGCCGGCACCCGGGTCTGTGCCGCAGGTCTCAGCCTTAATGTGCCACGGAGGAAACGAGTGACCAGGGGGTCCCTGCCCAGGGATACCCCACCCAGAGGTACGTGGCAAGCCGCTATGGCAGCCACATAAACCTTCAAGGTGGAGGGGGACAGCCCTGCCACAAATCTTTCTTGCAGGAACTCCAGTACTTTGCCAACTTGACAGGTTACTGGGTGCAACTGCCTTTCAATACACCAGGACGTGAAAAGTTTCCACTTCAAGGCGTAGAGTTTCCTCGTGGAGGGAGCTCTGGACTGAAGGATGGTCTCAACAACCTCGGCTGAGAGACCAGATTCTATGAGCTGGGTCCCTTCAGGGGCCAGACCCACAGTTTCATTAGCTCTGGTTGCGGATATAGAATGCAACCCTCCGCCTGGGACAGAAGGTCCCTCCTGATTGGAATCTCCCAAGGGAGTCCGTCTAGGAGGGATACCAGGTCCGAGAACCATATCCTGGATGGCCAGTGGGGGGCCACTAGCGTGAGACGGACCTTGTCCCGGCGAATCTTGGCCAGAACTCCCGGGAGCAGAGCGATCGGGGGAAAGGCGTACAGGCGTGACCTCGGCCAATCCTGTACCATGGCATCCCGCCCCAGAGGCGCTGGATGCGTTAGTGAAAACCACAGAGGGCAGTGGGTGTTCTCTACTGAGGCAAACAGGTCGACCTGTGCCTTGCCGTATCTTTCCCAAATCTGCTCCACCACATCGGGGTGGAGCCGCCATTCCCCTGGTCTTGCCCCCTGTCTCGATAGGGCATCTGCTCCCACATTCTGGACCCCCGGGATGTAGGCTGCCCTGAGAGACAACAACTTCCCTTGGGCCCAGAGGAGGATTTGTCGCGCCATCTTGTACAGTGGTCGCGAACGTAGACCCCCTTGGTGATTGATATAGGCGACCGCCGTCATGCTGTCGGTGAACACAGTGACATGGTGGTCGCGAAGGTCCGGTAGGAACGCACATAGTGCTCTGTGGATCGCCAGTAACTCTAACATGTTTATGTGCCAGGTCTGGTGCCGACTGTTCCATAGACCTTGTGAGGAGCGGTCCTTCATGACCGCCCCCCAGCCCGAGAGGGAGGCGTCTGTCGAGAGAGAGACTCTCCGAACCAGAGCCCCAAGCCTTGGGCCTTGAGACAGGAACCAAGAGTTCTTCCACATGCTCAGGGCGCGTAGGCATCGCCCCGTGACCCTGATAGTGCGTAGTGGATTCCCCTTCGGGGAAAACCCCTTGGTCATTAGCCACCACTGCAGGGACCTCATGTGCAGAAGGCCCAGTGGGATGATACTGGATGCCGCTGCCATGAGCCCTAACACCCTCTGAAAGTGTTTCACCGTGAGTGGCTGGCCTAGCTTGATGCTCTTGACGGCTGAACAAATAGCTTGGATGCGCTCGGGGGAAAGCCGAGCCGACATCGCAACTGAGTCCCAGATGACTCCCAAGAAAGTGGTTCTCTGAGCGGGAGAAAGTACACTCTTCTTGGCGTTCAGCCTCAGCCCCAGCTCCTTCATATGTGCGAGCACCACATCTCGATGTTGCTCCGCTAACTGCGGCGACTGCGCCAGAATAAGCCAGTCGTCGATATAATTTAAAACACGGATGCCCCGTAGCCGCAGTGGAGCTAGTGCAGCGTCCACGACTTTTGTGAACGTGCGGGGTGAGAGCGCTAGGCCGAACGGAAGCACCTGATACTGGTACGCCTTTCCCCCAAAGGCGAACCTCAGGAACTTCCTGTGTTGCGGAAGGATGGAGACATGGAAATACGCGTCCTTGAGGTCGACTGTGACAAACCAGTCCTCGGATCTGACCTGCACTACGATCTGTTTGAGCGTTAGCATTTTGAACTTTAGACGCCTGACCGCACGATTCAAGAGACGCAAATCCAGAATAGGCCGCAACCCTCCATCCTTCTTTGGAACTAAGAAGTACCGGCTGTAAAAACCGGACTTGCTTTCTGCGAGGGGTACATGCTCGATGGCCCCTTTCGCCAGCAGAGTGTCTACTTCTTGCTCCATGACCAGAGCCTGCTGAGGGCCTACCACTGACTGTAGGACCCCCGAAAAGCGAGGTGGAGAAACCCCGAACTGAATGGCGTACCCTAAGGTTACCGTCCGCAGGACCCACTGAGAGATACCGGGTAGCCGTGACCACGCATCCCGGAATTCTACTAGGGGAACCAGCCTCCCTGGGCTGGCCTCTGGTACCAAGAACATATCCCCCACTGAGCCGGGGCTGATTCCGGAAACCCGGGAGGATTGCTCTAGGACCCTCCTTAGAGGGGGTGGTTTTCCCATGGCGGGCTGACTGTTGAGCTGCTCCAGGGACACACCACCTGGTTGCGGCTTGGCGTCAGGGCCGCTTACTCTTAGCCTTCTTAGCCTCCAGGACAACCCTTAGATCACCTTTACGACCTGTGGCTTTAACTTGTCGTCCCCCCCTCCCGGCATCTACCGGAGGAAGACGGGTTGCGACACTGTATTTTTGAGCGGCCCTGTATGAGGAGCTCTGAGACCTGGCTTGGCTGGCGGTCTCACGTGGAGGGCGGCGTGGAAGAACTTTACTGAACGCTGCCTGCTGTCGTGCAGCCTCCTGAAACTTGTCGACGACGCTTCTCACGGCATCGCCGAACAAGCCCGAAGGGGACAGAGGAGCGTCCAGCAAAACAAATTTGTCTTTATCTTTCATCGTTGACAAATTAAGCCAAAGGTGTCTCTCCGTGGCCACCAGAGCTGCCATGGAGCGGCCGACAGAGTAGGCCGTCTCCCTAGTGGTCCGAAGAGACAAATCCACAGTCCGGCGCAGCTCTGTCACTGCCTCCGGACTAATACTGCCGCCCTCGTTGAGGTTCCCAAGCAACTCAGCCTGATACGCCTGCAACAGTGCCGTGGTGTGCAGGCACGATGCGGCTTGACTCGATGCTGAGTACGCTTTCCCCACCAAGGACGATGTGACGCGCATCGGCTTGGAGGGGAGCGCCGGAGCTTTAATGGAGGATGAAGACTGGGGAACGAGGTAACTCGCGAGAGCCTCATCCACTTTTTTCATCCCTCCATAACAATGATTTTGACCCCCTACTAAATTGTTATACATTCCGCTATTGCGTGTATGAACCTTTTCGGAGGCTGGCCTTCCCCAAGATCTAGATACCTCGGCATGCAAATCTGGTATAAAAGGCATTGCTCGGCGCGGGGGAGTGACGCGAACTGGTAAATAGTGCTCGTCCAACATACTTCTTCTAGGACGAGCACTTCTGGTCTCTGCTGGCCAATCAAGCCCCAGACAAGAGACCGCTCGTGTCACAACCTCAAGAAGCTCCTCAACTGCCGGCGAGGAGGGTGGCGATTCCTCCTCGGCCGGACCAACACTAGCTAAATCCATCTCACTTTCTGAACTAGATAGAGCTAATGTTGGAGTCACAGCACGGGCACCTCTCTCGGAGTGCTCGTGACTGGGACCCGCTTGATCTCGCGAGAGCTGAGGTAAGGCGGGACCCACCCCAGCTAACTCGGCAAGATCCATTTGTGATCCCCAGGAACGAGAGCGCCGCAAAGCCTCGGCTGCTGCAGGTCCTGAACCACGGGGAACACTAGCCTGGGCGGCCTCTTTACAGACCGCCAGGCGGGAGCGGAGATCATGCAAGGAAAACCTCTCGCAGTCTTTGCAGCCGGCATTCTCAAGTGCCGACCGTGCATGCTCCTCTCCCAAACAGATTACACACATAACATGTGTATCCTTGCCTGTTATAAAACGAGGGCAAGGATGAACACACGGTGTGAACCTCTGTTCAATCGCCACATTTTCCGCACTCATTCTGATTTTTTGATATCTCACACTCAAAAATCACTCTCGCACAAACACAGCACGCTGAAGACATTCAGAGCTGAGGCGCCCGGGTTTCGGACGCGCTCTTATGCTCTAGCTCATGACGTCACCGGCAGCCGCCGGCAGTGACGCATTCGCACGCGTTCGTCTCTCATTGGTTGCACAGATCTTCACGTGACCGAGGAAGACTATTTCCCCTAGCGCTAGACGCAGCTCGAGTTCCCTGAAAGGGAACTGAAACATCATTGTAAAATAACTGACAATTTTTTTATGCATAATGCACTTAAATAAATGTTAAACTGAGTAATGGTGTTTTTGAAATTGCACATACTATGTTGGTTGTTCATAATATTTTGTAAAAGGACAATCATCATTCATTAATCATTCATTTAATTTAAAGATTTTTATTATTTAATATAATGCACTAATACAAAAAAGCGGACTTATTGTTAGTTCTATGTAATTTTGCTATGAGTTCACTGGTCTGGCCCTTGACATCAGATTAAGCAGTATGCGGCCCCCCGACCAAAATGAGTTTGACACCCCTGGTTTAAGTGTTGCCAAAGTGACACAAACTGTCCAAAAATATACAGAAAAATAAACAACAAACATGACAGATTCAGTATTCAGTTTTGCTGCAGTTTTTTTTTTTAATTCTTAGAATTTTAATACTATGTTCGTATTTAATACTACTTTTTGTATTGTATATGTGCACAGGAAGCTTCAGCACCAAGAAAATAATCCTTGTATGTTCAAACACACTTGGCAATAGCTCTTTCTGATTCTGATAAAGCTTTCTTTTGTATTTCTTTGGCGTTTTTAACATGTCTACATTTTATTAACTACTAATATCAAGTTTTCGCATGGGTTTTAAATACATAGGACGTCACACAAGACGTCAAAACACGTGACAATATCTACTTGGAAAAAGGAGCTGGATTTATCAGTCATGTTGTGACTCCGGAAGAACAGAAGAGTTTTATGATCACATGAAGAGGAAAGTGATGCAAGTGAAGCTTGTCTTTAATTCGCTCTCGGTGATCTTGGTTTTACTCGACAATGGTGAGAGCTTGATTTATGATCATCTCTATTAAGCGCTGCGGAGTTTTTAATACTGCTTGAGCACATCCGTTTATCTATCCAATTTTTATAAATAAATTATTTTAAAAATAAAAGTGCTATGTGGAGAGTAATACAGTTCCTCCATACAGTAATAGAGATAGTTGTAACACAGTGTTACAACTCACCCCTGCGCTGTCTTGTTCACTTCAGGACCGGCTAGCAGTCACTATGTGTTTTTCACTTCTTTCAAAATGGTACCATCTTTTAGCCAAGAAGATGGTAATCATAACAATATAAGATTAGACAAACATACTTTCACACATTCTTTGAAAATCGAAAAACAACTGCTATAACAAAAATTATTTTCATGCTTTCAAAAGAGTTTTTCCTGTGGTTCTCATCCAAACTTCGCTGAAATTTCTCGAAAGATGGCCAGAAGACGCATGTGATGAAAAGCCCGTTAGCACGTCACATTTAAGACCGTGCAACTATCTAAAAAGTCTGTTACTATTTACCCCGCGTTACTTTGTGTATACTTTGCTATTTACCCCGCTCCCCTAATGTACAACGACGCATCTGAAAGATGTTTTATTACATATTTCGTATTTTCCCAGAGATAATTCACCCCTTGCCCATTTAAAATATGTCCATTGTGCATCAGACAGCACGTTTCAAACCAATGCATATAGATTATCTTCTATAATTTCTTCCGACACTCTCATATCTCAGGATATGTTATACTATGAACTTTAACAAACTCTTACCAACTCCTCTGAATTTTCTTTATTAGTGATTTGACATTTGCTTCCCACCCATATTCCACTTAGGCTATCACTCATATCTATATTTACACCAGTTTCATCACAGACTCTAATTTAGCGAATCGAATAAATTTTTTCTTACCACTTCCTGAGCTACCTTATAGTATCATCAATCAAAAGAATGTGAAAAAAAACTTCTTAAAGCTCTGTTTCTGATTTGAATGACATCCCTGCATTTTTCTGTTCTCCATGGTAAAATCTTTTCATTCTTAAGTTTCCTTGTTATCTCTTAAGCTGCAAAGAATCATGTTTATTTTAATTATTAACATCGTTTATATCTTTGAATTAAAATTCCGTATTTGTCATTTTTCCGTCAAACACATATTTGAATTTATCCCAATCTGCAGCTTTACTCCTCCATCTAGAAAAATTATTCTCTTGACTTACGTCCGCTTCTATCCCTACACTACACTTTATAGGATAAGGATTAATTCCCATACGAGATCTGAAGTTTTTATATGTATCAATATTAATCATATAATTTGTAATTAATGCTTTAACCAAGTCTCAGTAAAAACCATTATATTTGGATCAACATATCAACCCGTACTCTTAAATAGCGACCGTAATCATTTTGTAGTTTTGCACTCGTTGGGTGTTTGAAGTTTAGTCAATTGTATTGATGCGCTGGCCCTGGACTGGGATGGATAATTCCCAATAGTGAAAGCTAAAGGTAAACTAGCAATATTCTCCTCATCGTACCAGTTGAGTATAGGGTGAATGCCTCCCGTTTCCCCACAACCACAAGCAACACAGGTCTCTCTAACCCACTCTGGAAGAAGCTATATCAATACTCTCTCCAGAGTTGCTGAATCAACTGCGCATGTTCCTTCAGCAGTGCTGACACGGTCTCAGCATGCGGAGCAGGTCACAGAGTACATGAACAAACCACCATTGTCTCCCTATCGCTCCCACCATTCACTCTGATGCAGTTCTCCTGCCCCGAAGAACGTTATATTGAGCACAAGTGACAGAAGAATGTTTCTTGAGTCGCACATCCATATATTAGAATGATTTCAGAGGATCATGTGACACTGAAGAGTAATGAGTCTCAGTCACAGTCCTTACATTCACATTTATACATTTATCCAAAGCGACTTACAATTGCATTCAAGAAACACGTTGATATTCTAATCAGTTCTTGCTTTCCCTGGGATTCAAATCCTTGGCATTGCAAGCGCCACTCTCTACTGTTTGAGCAACAGGGAAGCTCTGTCCTTTCAGCAAACACTCTCTGTAGCCAGAAATCTCCAGCGTGAATGAGAAATGCTTGTAAAATGCTTGTAGTCCATGTAAAATATGTCCATTGAGCTTCAGACAGCACTTTTTAAACCAACGCATACGGATTCTCTTCTATAATGTCTTCCGTTTGCACTCTCATATCTCACGATATGTTATACTTATATGTCAGGCAGTACCAGGAAAAACAACAGAATCCAATTGCGAGTGAATGTTTAATGAACAGGGAATAAATAATCCAGTGAAGTAAATGGTGAGAGTCAATAGTTTCAATGGAGGCCGGGCAGGACACAGGGAGCGCAAGCTCGGGCTGTAGTGACGCAGGGACTACAGCGGGCAGGAGCCGAAGAAGAATCCACGCGATAGCCAGCGAGGATCACAGGAGAGAAGCGCACAGGAGGCTGACGACTGCGTGACCTGAAACGAACTGACAACGGGAGGTGAATGAGAGGTGGATTAAATAGGGAGAGGATATGATGTGCAGCTGGAACGACTGATGAGGAAATCAGTGACCACGCCCCCACAATAAGGAGGAGGAGTCAACGAACCTCTAAACCGTGACAATACTATGAACTTTAACAAACTCTTACCAACTCCTCTTGCTTTTCTTCATTAGTGACATTTGCTTCCCACCCATATTCTACATATCAGTCATATCTATATTTACACCAGTTTCATCTCAGACTCCAAAAATGTATTTTAGCTAATCTTATAATTTTTTTTCTTACGTCTTGTTGAGTTACCTTATAGTATCATCAATCAAACGAATGCTAATTAAAAAAAAATTCTTAAAGCTCTTTTTCTGATTTGAATGACATCACTGCATTTTCCTGTTCTCCATGGTAAAATCGTTTTCCTGTTATCTCTTAAGCGGCAAATAATCATGTTTATTTTATTATTAACATCTTTTATATCTTTGAATTTAAATTCCATATTTACACCTCCATCTAGAGAGAGACGCGCTCGCGATCACCGCAAGCTCAGAGAGACGCGCGCGCGACCACCGCAAGCTCCGGAGTGGAGAGAAGTGAGGCAGATGATATGACAATCAGGTGTCCCACTCACACAGACAGGCAGAACTAGGAGAAAATTGAATGAAATTCATGACAAATGAATTCATGAATCACATATATATTTCACTACGTGAACATTAGCGATCACAATTAATTCATGTTATCACTTCTAAAAGTATCACTGTGGTGAATGATGCAGCCAAACAGAGTAAGGCTGAGAGAATGAATGATTTAAGGGGTGATAAAGGAGTTGGAACTGCGTGACTGTGTTATGAGAGGCTGTCATTAGGATATTTCCAGTAAAAACGCCCGCGACGATGCTGAGCGTTAGGACAAAAATGCGAGTGGGTGAGAGAAAAATTTGCTCGTACACCGATACAATGCTCGTAATCCGATTCAACCCTCCATGCTCGTAAACCGATTTGCTCGTATACCAAGTCGCTCGTAAACCGAGGTACTACGGTAATTTGTAATTAATGCTTTAACCAAGTCTCAGTAAGTCTTGGATTAACCATATCACATAGGCGGAGTTTGGGGGCTGGGGGGGGGGGGGGCACTTCCCCCCCTAGACCAGAGCCAATTAATGCCTGCCTTGTGCTTTGATTTTTTTTTTTTTGTTATTACAGAATTCATATTTTCTCGTTTTATTTGTCTTATCTTATTAGTTCTGTGTATAGAATGAGTAAGATATGGCTAATTCATTTTTAATTACTGTATTTCATTTTTTATTACTGTAGCTTTATTACATTCTCCCGCGATTTGCAAATCTCAAAGTATCGCGGTACGTGAGTGGACGCTCTTCTCGTTCTTCGTTTTTTTAATAAATCCACTACTAAAAGTGTCAAATCTATCAGAAGAGAAGACAGTGGACATCTATGCATCTCGGAAAAAGAGGCGGCTTCTTCTGCATTAGGTAAGATATTGTAATGTCTGAAGTAGTTCTATGACAGGTCAAGGGAGGATCTGTTTATGAACTTTAATCGGAACGAAGAAGAACAAGCGCACCCGTCTAACACACTCGCTTTCTTTCGCCACACTTCTGAACTCCCCGTGTTAACCCTATCACTGCCGATGCAAAACAAAACAGCAACTATAAAGAGTCTGTTCTATTCACTATTATTTGTATAAAGCAGTGGTTCTCAAATAGTGGGGCGCTTCCCCCTGGGGTACATGCTTTTTTTTTTGCCAGGGAGTAGGGAGAAGGCGTGCGCGAAATTTGTACCTCTTCCTAGGGGGGCATGACAGAAAATAATTGAGAAGCACTGGTATAAAGTCATTGTTCATTGTAAATGAATTTTATATGTAGAATGAATGATATATAAATATGATATTTAAAAAAATCTGAGCTCGTGGTCTGCTGGCCTGGTAGGTGCCCCCCCAAGCACAAAAGTGAAACTCCGCCTAAGCCATATCAGCCCGTACTCCTAAAGAGCGACCGTAATCATTTTGTCGATTTGCACTCGTTGGGTGATTGATGTTTAGTCAATAGTACTGATGCGCTGGCCCTGGACTGGGATGGAAAATTCCCAATAGTGAAAGCTAAAGGTAAACTAGCAATATTCTCCTCATCGTACTAGCGGTTGCATAGGGTGAAATGGCATGCATAGGGTGAATGCCTCCCGTTTCCCCACAACCACAAGCAACACAGGTCTCTCTAACCCACTCTGGAAGAAGCTATATCAATACTCTCTCCAGAGTTGCTGAATCAACTGCGCATGTTCCTTCAGCAGTGCTGACACGGTCTCAGCATGCGGAGCAGGTCACAGAGTACATGAACAAACCGCCATTGTCTCCCTATCGCTCCCACCATTATTTCTGATGCAGTTCTCCTGCCCTGAAGAACGTTATATTGAGCACAAGTGACAGAAGAATGTTTCTTGAGTCGCACATCCATATATTAGAATGATTTCAGAGGATCATGTGACACTGAAGAGTAATGAGTCTCAGTCACAGTCCTTACATTCACATTTATACATTTAACAGACACCTTTATCCAAAGCGACTTGCATTCCATTAAAAAAAACCACATTGACATTCTAATCAGTTCTTACTTTCCCTGGGATTCAAATCCTTGGCATTGCAAGCGCCACTCTCTACTGTTTGAGCAACAGGGAAGCTCTGTCCTTTCAGCAAACACTCTCTGTAGCCAGAAATCTCCAGCGTGAATGAGAAATGCTTGTGGAGGACAGCATTATTTTAGCAGGTTTACTGTTGTAAAATGGGTATTACTTTTGTTATGCTGTACTATGGCAGGGGGTAATAGACAGAAATGAGAAGAACCAGCAGAATTGAAAGCACATGGGATTCTATTGCACTAATAGAAATAGCACAGTGGGATTACATTTTACACTGTATTATAAAATCATCATATTTTTCAGTATTGGGATCTGTTACGGTTGATGGTCAGTGTGTAGGAAGAACGCTCAAAAAAGCATTTAGGAACATAATTTATTTATATAAAAACATGAGAACAGACCTGGGGTCTCATTTATAAAGCGTACGTACGCACAAAACGGGACTGGAAACGTACGTAAGCCAGTTTCCACACAAAGGCTGTGATCTATAAAAAACAAACTTGACGGGAGAATGTGAGCACTTTAAGCACACTTTGAGCCGTGTGTATGCACATTGTGTAGACAAAGGGAATTGGTGACACAGATGGTGAGGTTTTATAAATCGGAATATTTTTTGCCGTATGCCATTTTTGGCTTTTGGGTGCACGTAAACTTTTAGTAGGGATCCTACGCACAGTTTTATAAATGAGACCCCAGAACTGGTGAAAACACAGGGAAGATATACACAGGAGAAGATAAGATGATGAGGCACAGCTGACAAGATCAAAGAAGTGATGATGACGAATGAGAGGAAAAACACTGGGCGATCTCGGGGGGAAGTAGGAAGTGAACAGACAGAAATAATTTTCTATTTTTTTAAACACTGACTATACTTGTTTAACCTATCTCCTTACATTTTCATTTGTCTGCATTTGTCCACAGTGTCTATCTACAATGAAATGCTGCTTTGTTTTTAGGATAACTTTTAATTTACTTTAATACAACTGAATGTGTAAATCAAATGCAGTCAACGCATTTTATATCTGATGTACAAATTGATGTGTAAAGTGTTGAAGGGACAATAATAAAATGAATAATAAGCAGAAACTAGATAGAGGAAGTTTATTTTATAAACTTCAGTTGGCTTGAGAAAGCCCAGCCTGAAAGTTTAAATTAGTTGTAAAAGCTTCAAGCTTAAAAAGTTTTGAGAGTTTAAACTTTAAAACATGTCGCTAACAAGATTAATTTGGAGATTACTGATGATTCAGTTGGTCAGTGAATGGCGCCAATAGACCCAACCCCCATGTCTCTACGACTTTCTGATGCAGAGATATAGGTCTGGCTAAACGGTTGCTAGGGTACTTTGTTTGGTTGCTAAGGAGTGGCTAAGCCTCTGCCATTGATGTAACTTCAAAGGCTGCTTGTCAGTATGAACGATATAAACCAACCACAACGCCTCTACGACATTCAGAACTGAAGATATCTCGCTTTGCATTTGGTTGCTAAGGTGCTCGATAATGGTTGCTAGGGCGTGGCTAGGAAGTGTTGAAAACATTGGTGATTGGCAGTTTGCCAGTTTGGGATGGGTTGCTAAGGTGCTCTAAATGGTTTTTAGGGCGTGGCTTAATAGCTTCACTGTGATCCTGAGACACTCATTGGTCGCCTGAGTAAAATGAGCCCTCCCCCTTGTCTCTGTGATGCTGTGCTGCAGAGCTATGTTCAATTCAAAATCCCTATGCATTTTTCCATAGTAGATGGTGTTTCATGGGATGGCCTTCCCCATTCATCTCTATGGGGCAAATTTGGGCAGCTCTAGCACCCCAGGGGTGCAACTTTCACCCCATTGTGTGGTATGTTCTTACAGAGGCTGTCACCCTCTTCAAATGTGGCGAGTTTCATCTTTTTACAAATTCCTCGCTCAGAGTTATTAATCGTCAAAGTTCGTCACAATGTTAAGTCAATGGGATTTTTCGGCTGCTTTTTCGCCCCTGAGGCGAACATCGTACCCCCGATCCCTTAGAAATTATATAGCAACTCAAGTCAGAACAGGTCTGAAGTCTGAGCAGAGTTTAGTGGTTGTAGCTTTAAAGCTGTAGGAGGAGATTCTTTGAGAATTTTAGGTAAGAAGAAAAATAATAATAAGTTTAGATACAATATCACTAAGTTGGCTTTCTCAAGCCAACTTAATGACACCATATCTCAAATTAGAGTATTAATTTAATTTAAACTTTTTCACATCTTGTTGACTGAAAATCGTTTAAGGATTGTTCAATGTGCAGTCCATATACATGTCACTTACTGTACATATTAAAAAAAATGCAAATTAGACACGTACATAATATGAACGACAATGCTATACATACTGAGTGTGAGTCACAATCACAGAAATGTAAAATGTTGCGTTTTGAAGGACAAAAAACTACTCAAAGAGAATCTATACACCTCTGGTCAGTTTTCTCAACACTTTCTTGTATGCTCGATGTTGTCGGGGTGTAACCTGGAGGAAAAGACTGCTTACAAAAAGCTTTGAAGAGCAAACAGAATGTTTTATCTAACAGAACCTCTCAGAAAAATGAAAGGGCAACACAAATCAATGTGGCTGCACTTCATGCACATGCACATGAAAGGCCGTCTAATTTTGGCACAGCACTGATGGGAAATGAGGTTACCTTGAGTTAAGCACAATCCCCACAGGCACCTCAGCAAAATTAGCAGCCCTCTGCTCTTACTGTGTGTGTGTGTGTGTGTGTGTGTGTGTGTTCACTGCTCCGAATGTGTGTGCACTAACTTGGATCGGTTGCATGCAGAGGACAATTTCCAAGGAAAGGGTACCACACATGGCCCACACATATGCCACTTTCACTTAGCTCAATTATTACGATACACATAATTACAGTCGGAAAGATCTTTGTTTCCAGATTCGTTCAAAAGATATGCTGGCAACATCATGAGCCCAAACTCATTTATGCAGTAAATCCAGTATAATTCAGCCACAACCTGCATATTCTTAAACGCTCAAGTCAGACTGAACAACACTGTGCTTGGCTGTCTCTGTACGTCTGAAGCATTTGGTTCCACTGGGTGGCATTTACACAAATATTCATGATATTCCCATATTCTGTGTATAGGAGACAATTCTCAAACAAATGGAATTGTAAAATATTACTGCACAATCCTCAAATCATAGCAATTTATTATTTCTTTTATAGATTATTTCTTAAAAGTACACTGTTAGACATTTCTGTAATTTGTACAGTTAATTACTGTAAAACACACAGTATTATACTGCTAAATCTCTTTACAGTAAATAGCTGATTCCCTTTGCATCATGGGAATTTTCTGTGATGTCAAACACCATATAAAGAGATTCACTGTATTTTAAAAAATTGCTATATATTACTGTATTTGCCCTAACGGTCTCTCTGGCACCATTCCATCATGATTTTTTTACTTTCCTATATTTGTACATTTTGTTTGACAGGGTTTTCCTTATTGTGTTTGCAACACCTGAGACTGTCTATACTGGACACCTGAAGTGACCGGACCTCCACAAAATATAAATCAGTTTGCCCTTCGTGTCAGACATATTGTGCAAGTGCTTGGAATTGGAGTAGCACTCGTCCAAAATATAATGTGGTACCAGTTTTCTGTCTGGGATCTGCTGTGTGGTGTTGAAGCATCCAGGGTAAATAATATCACAGTGTATTGTAATCAGTTCTGTATTTTGTTGTATTTCGCGGCTCTTGTCAGGGTAGAAATGGAGTCCCAACACAGCAGCACCACAGGTTTCTCCAACAACCAACCAAGACAAGGGAAACACAAGTTCTCCAACAACAACCAGTGAATGACGAACACCTGGGAGAACTAACGATTAAGTGATCACACGACAGGTGCAGGAAGTGTAACAATGACCTTACAGACAGGAAATGACAAAGTAGACCTGACAGACAAGACCAAGTGTGACAATTGTACATGTATTTAATATTTGTTACGAGTCTATGAAAATATTTAATTATATGAATGTACAAATATAGAGAAAGAGGGTAAAATTATGAATCACTTTGTGGAGTCGTTTGTTTGTCTGATGAGTGAATGTGTTCTTCCGCTGTTTGTTTGCATGTGTTATGTTATGAATCATGACATTTTTCTACACACCCTTTATGATCTGAAGGAAAAACAAATATTTTCACATCTCTATTGCTTATTTTTGTCTGGCTAATAATGAACTGTTTATTCTTCTTCAGGTGTTTCTGCTGATGATGCAGTTGAAGTGTCAGTGATGGAGGGAGATTCAGTCACTCTATACACTGGAGTTCAAACAAACCAACAAGAAGAGATTAAATGGTATTTTAATAACACTCGTATCGCTCAAGTCAGTGGAGATTTTAGTTTTATTTGTGCAGATGTTCAGTGTAATGAAGGAACTGAGAGATTCAGAGACAGACTGAAGCTGGATCATCAGACTGGATCTCTGACCATCATGAACATCACAAACACACACTCTGGAGTTTATCATCTACAGATCATCATCAGCAGCAGCAGTAATGGAAAAATCTTCAGTATTACTGTTCATGGTAATTAGTGAATGTTTAAAAGCACTTTATATGTTTTGTTCCCCCCCCCCCCCCCCCCCCCCCCCCCCCTGATGATATTAAGTTACTTTCTTTTCCTGTTTATTAACTTGCAGTGTTAAGACAATCTCTTACAGTTTGTAGAATTAGCTCAGTTTATGCCATTAAACAGTTAATTTCCACCCACAATTTGTTAGTTTTGACAGTTATTTTTTAACAATAATCTGCAGCTGAGTTCAGAGTTAGTTGACAGCATCTGATCATAATCACCATCAGCTTCTGTTATTATCTGATTAAATGAGGATTTTATATAAAATGTCAAATGTGTTTCAGCACCAACCAAAATGTTTCTCTTTTGATAATGAATGTTTCTCTTTTGGTAATTGCATTCATTATCACAATTCACTTATGTTGTAGAGTTTGCTGTTTTTAATCTAATTCAGTCACCAGTTTGTTTGTGTTTCAGGAGTTTCTGCTGCTGAACGAGATGAAATGAAGAGAAAGTCAGTGAAGGAGGGAGAATCTGTTACTTTAGATTCTGGTGTAACAAAAAACCCAAATGATGTGATGAAGTGGTATTTTAATGAGACTCTCATCACTGAAATCTCTGGAGATCAGAGTAAGATCTGTACAGATGATCAGTGTGATGAGAGATTCAGAGACAGACTGAAGCTGGATCATCAGACTGGATCTCTGACCATCATGAACACCAGAAACACAGATGAAGGAGAATATAAACTACAGATGATCATCAACAGCAGCAGCTTCAGCATCACTAGAGTGAAGAGATTCAGTGTTTCTGTCATTGGTGAGTGTATTTAATCCAGTCATTCAATGCATTTTCCTTCAGTAATTTAAAGATCAGTTAAATATTTTAAATTGACCCAATAAGTGTTGGGTTGTGGGACTGTTTAAGTGAGCTTTGAGTCAATAACACTTTGACTGATCTTATTAAGTTGCATTTCTCCTGTGAATATTGTTCCTGTTTGGTTTCTCAATGCTGTGATGTTGTTTTAACTGATGCTGAAGGTGCCAATTATTGGTTAAATTAATATCATACAACTGATGAACAAAGTCGTGTTATGACTATGAGCTCTGTGCCCCCCTCCCTGGCCACCAGAGGGAGCTCACACTTATACTGACTCTACACTACACACTATATTTCCCAGCAACCATCACACTGGACTGATTACACACACACCTGAACTTCATCACATTGTTTGCCACACCACCTGTTCGTAATCACCTGGACTATAAAGGACTGCCTCATTCTTACTATCACCGCGAAGTCTCGATTTGCCGTAGCTATCAGTCTGAGCGTTATTTATCCTGTCTTGTACGCCTGTTGCTAGTGATGGCGAAATGAAGCTTTGTGAAGCACCGAGGCTTTCCCCTCAAGTGTATCGTAAAAAGGTTCATTACTCGAAGCTTTTCAACACGGCGCACACTAACGACATCTTGTGGTCAAAGTTTGAAGAGCAGCTTGTGCCAGAGGACCCATTCATTTTTTTGGACTGTATCATGTTACATTCACTTTGAGAAATCCATAAAAGCAATAAAGTTTTTTCTTTTTCATTTGTTAATTTGATAGGCTACTTGCAACATGTGAAAAAATTAGCCTATTAATGAATTTATGAAACAAAATAATAAATGGGACAAATTAATGTGTATAGAAACTATTTTTATGAATCTGCTTTGATCAACACATGCAGCCTTATTTCCATACACTTTAGCCTTAGTCCTAAACCTATGAATTCATAGGCAAGGCTCATGTAGGCATATACAATCAAAATAAATGAAAAGAACTGTGGAATGGTGAAGTGCTTGTGAACTGGGGAGTTTTTATTTTGTGTGAAATTAAAGAAATCAAAGATTTTTATTAAGGAACAGAACTTGTTCAACAGTGCGGGGGCTAAGTCTATTTCTTTTTTTATTTACTCTTTCCCCTGCCTTTGAATATATTCTCTCACATGGGACTGAGGAGGCAGGAGTGCATAAAAATTCCAGGGCAAGATGATGAAGATGTGGAAAGACAAATTATTAGTAAAGTACATAAAAGTATTCGTGTAAATATTTATTCATATTACTATTAGCCTAATTCTTATAATTATTTATTATTTTACAATATAATTCTTGATATTAATAATAACAACAACAACAACAACGAGTTTACTTTATTTGTTACAACCTGAAAATGCTGCCAGACTTCCTAGCGGCCTCTTTTCTTGGCTGGTGCCAATGCTCAAAATTCAAAAAGAGCGTATCCTCTGTTTCGAGTCAGTTCACTACCGTTTTACCGAAGTGCATGACACTCAAAACCTGCGCAAGTGGTTCGCACTAAATTTGAACCAAATTGCGAAACAGTCACGTGGTTGAGGGAGAAAACGAAGCTTCGGACGTCACCAATCACGTGGTTATGGCCAAACGAATCACGCTCCGATACAGTGCTTCACTGTGAGATGTTTCGTTTTTTGCTTCGAAGCTTCGAAGCCTCGGTGTCAAACGTCACATCACTACCTGTTGCCTTTTCTGCCTGTTACCCGTTACCCGTTATCTGATTCTGTTCTGCCTGCCTGCCCTGACCTGTGCCTGGATTAACGCCTATGATTGTCTGCTGCCTGTCTTGACCACCGCCTGTACCACGTGTCTGCTACTGTCTGCCTGCCTTTGTGACCCCTGCCTGGATTATTGACCATTCTTAATAAAGACATTGCGATTGGATCCCTGCCTGTGAGTCTTCTGTTACAGAAGACTTCGCCACACAAGATCCAGCTGTCTGTCAGGATGGACGATTCGACACAGGCTGAGTTTCACCTCATCTCTCTCCGGCAAGGTAACCGGCCCCTGTTGGACTATGTAGCCGACTTCATTGAACTTTCTCACCGAGTGAGTTGGGGTGACGCCTTTTTGATTTCTGTATTTGAGCGAGGACTGGATAAGAGGGCTATCCGGGCTCTTGGATGCCAGGAAACCTCACTCATGGACTATATTAATCTTGTGCTGTGGCTGAATGGTATTGACTTTGAAATTGAAGAAGTGACCGATTCAGCGCTTCCGAGCGCCGCTACCAAGTCAACACCTCACCGCCGCAAGCGGCGGAAGCAGAAAAAGCCCGACCCAGAGATCCGCCAACCGGAGCCTGATCCAGAGATCCGCCAGCACGAGCCTGATCCAGAGATCCGCCAGCCGGAGCCTGATCCAGAGATCCGCCAGCCGGAGCCTGATCCAGAGATCCGCCAGCCGGAGCCTGATCCAGAGATCCGCCAGCCGGAGCCTGATCCAGAGATCCGCCAGCACGAGCCTGATCCAGAGATCCGCCAGCACGAGCCTGATCCAGAGATCCGCCAGCACGAGCCTGATCCAGAGATCCGCCAGCCAGAGCCTGATCCAGAGATCCGCCAGCCAGAGCCTGATCCAGAGATCCGCCAGCCAGAGCCTGATCCAGAGCCTGATCCAGAGATCCGCCAGCCAGAGCCTGATCCAGAGATCCGCCAGCCAGAGCCTGATCCAGAGATCCGCCAGCCAGAGCCTGATCCAGAGATCCGCCAGCCAGAGCCTGATCCAGAGATCCGCCAGCCAGAGCCTGATCCAGAGATCCGCCAGCCAGAGCCTGATCCAGAGATCCGCCAGCCAGAGCCTGATCCAGAGATCCGCCAGCCAGAGCCTGATCCAGAGATCCGCCAGCCAGAGCCTGATCCAGAGATCCGCCAGCCAGAGCCTGATCCAGAGATCCGGAACCAGAGCCCGAGCTGCCGTGGCCCGACCCGCCGGAACCAGAGCCCGAGCTGCCGTGGCCCGACCCGCCGGAACCAGAGCCCGAGCTGCCGTGGCCCGACCCGCCGGCGCCACCTGTGACTCTCGCCCCGCCGGCGCCACCTGTGACTCTCGCCCCGCCGGCGCCACCTGTGACTCTCGCCCCGCCGGCGCCACCTGTGACTCTCGCCCCGCCGGCGCCACCTGTGACTCTCGCCCCGCCGGCGCCACCTGTGACTCTCGCCCCGCCGGCGCCACCTGTGACTCTCGCCCCGCCGGCGCCACCTGTGACTCTCGCCCCGCCGGCGCCACCTGTGACTCTCGCCCCGCCGGCGCCACCTGTGACTCTCGCCCCGCCGGCGCCACCTGTGACTCTGCTTTTTGCCATGGCAGCTGTGAGAGCTTGTAGGCCCCACAGAGCTGCCATTCCTGGACCCGCAACGACCCATCAACCAGAGCCAGAGCCTGCAACAACCCGTCAGCCAGAGCCTGAGGTACTGTTTCCCACCCTATCCCACCAATTATCACCTCTGTCCCTGTCTGTGTCTGCCAGCCCTCCTGCCCTGTCTCTGCCAGAGATCGTCAGTCCTGCACCGCCACTGCATGTGCTCAGCTGGACGGTACCGCCGCAGATCCTGCCTGACTCCGCCTCCAGCCTCAGACCCCTTCTCTCCACCTCGGTCCGTCAACACTTCGGCACAGCCTGGCTTCTCACTCCCTCAGCTTCACCAAAGTCCCTCGACCATCATCTCCATCGGGTTCCCTCGTCCTCCAGGCTCCACCTTGGTCGTGCGTCACCTTGCCTACACCTGCGGCTCCAGCTGGCTCCTTCCTCCCTCCGGCTTACACCTTATGTCCTCTGTCACTCCGTCTCCGACTCTGCTCTCGCTCCTTTGGACTCCGCCTTGGTCGTTCGTCGCTGCGGCTGGCCTTCGGTCTCCGGAACCAGCGGCGTCGATCGGGTCCATCGGCTCGTCGGCTACGTCCTGGGACCTTACAGAACTGCCAGACCTCCCAGACCCACCAGCCTTGCCTGAACCAGCCTGGTCGGTTCCCCCGGCACCACCCTGGAACTTTGAACTTTGGGTGCCGCCATGGTGGTGCGCGGCGCCATTTCGCTTCCTCATGCCAGGAGGCGCTCGTAGGGGGGGGGGGGGCTCTGTTATGACTATGAGCTCTGTGCCCCCCTCCCTGGCCACCAGAGGGAGCTCACACTTATACTGACTCTACACTACACACTACATTTCCCAGCAACCATCACACTGGACTGATTACACACACACCTGGACTTCATCACATTGTTTGCCACACCACCTGTTCGTAATCACCGGGACTATAAAGGACTGCCTCATTCTTACTATCACCGCAAAGTCTCGATTTGCCGTAGCTATCAGTCTGAGCGTTATTTATCCTGTCTTGTCCGCCTGTTGCCTTTTCTGCCTGTTACCCGTTATCTGATTCTGTTCTGCCTGCCCTGACCTGTGCCTGGATTAACGCCTATGATTGTCTGCTGCCTGTCTTGACCACCGCCTGTACCACGTTTCTGCTACTGTCTGCCTGCCTTTGTGACCCCTGCCTGGATTATTGACCATTCTTAATAAAGACATTGCGATTGGATCCCTGCCTGTGAGTCCTCTGTTACAAGTAGAAAGGTGTAAATATGAGTGAAAGACAATGACAAATACTGCATGGAGAATCATTCACTCTAATTATAAGATTCAGGTCTGTGTTCAGCTGTTTCAGGTTCAGGTTTGTCTTCATCTGCTATAGCAGGAATAGTTGCTGTTGTTGTTCTGCTGGCGGCTACAACGGCTGGTGTGATTTATTACTTTTGGACCAGGAGAAATGCAGACGAACCACCGAATGTAAGTACTGTATGAGAATGTGCAAAAAAAAAAAAACACTTCTACAAGAAAAAAGGTATGAATAGATTTTCTCAAGCATAAATGTAAACTGTGCATGGTAATTTTCTCACGCTTTACATTTAACACTACAATTCTCTAGTGAGACACAAAATTACCCAAAATTACACACCAAATTAACAATTCATTTAAAAACAATGTGCAACTTTTGTTAGAAAGCAAGTGCCTTATTAGAAAATACCAATCCAATAGTTTAAGCATTTTAGATGTGATATTGAAATCACAATTTATATTAATGTAGCAAAAATGATGTCAGTTTGGTGCCGTTTAAAGACACAAATATTTAGAAAATGAAATATTTTGTACATAAAACATAATTCCAAGTGTTTTTGTGTTTGTGTAACTGAAATATCAATCTTTCTCATCACTTTAACCTTTTATGAATCTGTGTTTTCTTACAGGATGATGGTGCTGATAATCCTCCACCTGATCCGAGAGAAACTCCTTTGAGTGACATTGAACATACTTAAATCAGACTCTTTTTTTGTTTCGATATTTTCATTAAAGTGACAGATTACGACCTATTACATACAAAGATAAATGACATTAAAAAAAACTTTTGTCAGACCTTTTATTATGCTAATTTAAATAAATTAAGTTTACATTTAGCCTTAAACAGTATATGAGCAATAACGCATAAAAAGAGCAACACATTACCATCAATAGATCAGCAAGTGCTTGATGTTTATCAGGGAGTGATTAAATCTGTTTCTTGTCATTTGTATTATATGATCTATTAACTGATCTATTAATATCTGAACTGGTTATGTCTGTTACATCTGGGAAATTAGGGTAGATATTGATGTGCTCATCTTCAAACCAAGTCACGACATATTCACATTTTTGTTTCTCAAAAATGATAGCTATACAGCGATTTTTTTTATTTTTTTTATTTAACAGATAAAAAGAGAAGCAAATAATAAAAAGTGTAATTAGTGAAAATATGCAAAAAGTAAAACCCACAAAACAATAAGAAAAAATCTAGATGAGTAAAGTTTGAAAACAAGAAAGCCTGACCAGAAGGTTTGAAGTGGCATGTTAGCTAGCATTATTTAGCATGTTGCTAATATGAATTGGCCAGACAGCCAGGAGGAAATTACTCTCTTGTGTCTTTCACAAGTGTGTATGACATCCTATTTAGGCATAGTGCTGTCATGCCACAATGATGAACTGTTTTAACTTCACTGGAAAGGTTCTCATATTTTTAAAGCTCAGGAATAAAGGGCTGTTCCTCAAACCATTACACTAACAGCATGCTAAATCATGCCAGTGGTGGGCTCTGAAATAAACTGACTGCTACTACAAAAAGACTTATCTTCTCTGCCTCTGTTTTTCACAGTGTATTGACTGATTCACTGTGCACCCAGCCTGTGAATCGTTTGATGCCTGCGCAGATGTCCCCTAGAACTGAGGCTGGTATCATTAGCATGAATCTACATGATTTACCATGTTGCTAGCATGTTGTTAGCATGATTTGACGCATTGCTATCACGGTTTAGCATGTTTTGGTGAATGTGTTCTCTCTCTCTCTCTCTCTCTCTCCCCCTCTCCCTATGATCAGTGTGATGAGAGATTCAGAGTTTTTAAATCATGTTTTTTTTCCTGAATAATAGGGGATGCATAGGGTTAACGCGTATCTCCGCAAACGCAAGCAATGCAGATCTTGCTAACCCAGTCTGGAAAAAGCTAACAACGCCAAGGGAAATTACTCTCTCCAGAGTCGCTGAATCAGCTGCGCATGTTCCTCGAGCAGTGCTGACACGGTCACTGAGTCCACGAACAAACCACCATTGTCTCCCTATCACTCCCACCATTCACTCTGCAGTTCTGCAGTTCCTGCCTAAAGCACATTTTATTGAGCACAAGTGACAGTAAAGACTGTAAAAAAAAAAAGTACCAGTATTAAAAAAAAGCAATTCAGAAAATTCTAGTCAGGAAAAATATCTATTTCTATAAAGACAAATCAATCATGATTTAACCAAAAGGCTGGACAACTGTTTTCAACTGTGCAGATGTTTCTTGAGCAGCACGTCCACATATTACAATGATTTCTGAAGGATCTTCTGACACTAAAGAGTAAAAGAGTCACAGTAATTCAGCAAACACTCAGAAATCACCAGCATGAATGAAATATGCTAGTGGAGGACAGCATTATTTTACCAGGTTTACTCTTGTAAAATTGGTGTTACTTTTATTATGCTATAGCAGGGAGCGATAAGCAGAAATGAGAAGAATGGCTATACAGAAATCAGCATCACATTTTACATTGCATCTTATCTTTCAGGACTGGGATCCAGGTTTCCCTTTTTTTAAATGAATGTGCCATCCAGACAAACCAACTTGCCACAAATCCTATTAATTTGTTTGTTCATTCAGTTCCCTTAATTGTCAGTTGCTATAGTTACACAATCACATGATTGGATAGAAACTGAGGTTTAGTCATTTCCTCATAAGATGCTGAGAAAAAAATTACGCGCTGGGAAAAATACCACCACTCCTCACAGTCTTGTGTAACATTACAAGCACCGGGTACTTTTGCCACAGACACATTTTATTTCATATAAATGTCTCATATTTATGTCCATATTATATTCTGTGCAGCTTTCAGTGGAGGGACTGTTGAAGTTATTACTAATGAAACATAGATAAATGTGAACGTAAAAAGAGGGATGTGAAATTGAAAAGAACTGAATCTGTTTTTGCATGCTCAGTGAACCAAGACCTTTGTCTGAGAGGAAGTGCGCCTCAGAAAGTCTCTTAAAACCTGTTGTTCGGAACAAAAAGGAATGTTTTTCTTATTTATTTCCACAAAGTCTGGATTTATTTTTGGGAAAAAGGTGGAAACTATGTTGTTCAGTATGTTTCTCACACTGTATGTTTTGCTCCTGCGTGGTAAGCAATTTAATTTTAGAATGTATTGTTAGATTTTTTGCTGTGGTTCTGAGATAATGAGGACAAGTTGAATTAGTGTGGTATAATGCATCTCCCTTAAAATATTAAAATGGAACATCACATTTAAAAAAAGTATTAAAATAATTACACTGGCACAAACGACACATACACACTCCAGCTGCTGACACTGTAACCCTTAATATGGAGTTGATGTGGCGACACTGAAGTAACTCACGATCATAAAAAAGTGAAAAGAGCGCAAAAACTAAACTGAATTTCAGATAATAAAACCTAAATGTTGCAAATGAACAGTGTGGATTCATGTTGTTTTTTTCATAACTCTCAGCATATATATTAGAATTAGAGCATGACAAAATCTCACTATTTATACTTGAATATATGTTTTATTGTTGTCATTGTTGAGGTTCGTATGATGAGAGTTGATATCTAGTTATGATATCTAACATTTCCATAACCAAAATAGAATGTTTGGAAAACAGAGAATCCTTGCATTGGCCACTGCAGGTCACCTTCTCCTCCGTATTACGTTCCGGACTAAAATTCCCAGAATCCTCATTCCTGAATTTATTCAGCCATTTCACAGACTATTTACATCGTGAGCTCACTAAGTTTGGTGTGAAGTCCTGTGTTCTTATGGCCTGCGACTTTGAGAGTTTGTTTCCTATGTTTGTCTTGCCTGATTTTGACCTTGTTTGGATTCACATTTTATTGACCAAATGCTGTCTGCCTTTTCAAGTCAAGTCAAGTTGAGCTTTATTGTCATTCCGCTACATGTGGGGACATACAGTGGAACGAAATGTCGTGCCTCACAGTTCCACGGTGCTACAGAAGTACAGATATACAACCATGAACTAAAACACTATAAACCTACACATAACTAACCTACTGACAGATTTGACTATAAATATATTACAGTAGAACCCCGAGTTACGAAATTAATCCGTTTTGAGGTTGGCTTCGTATGTCGATCTTTTCGTATGTCAGTCAGGCTTTTACATGTAAAATGCCTAATCCGTTCCAAGCCCTACGAAAACACCATATTCAGCATGGGATGTAGCGCATCCCAGCTTTATACTTCTCAATTATCCCCTTTTTCGTCACAGTAGAGAGCATCCTCTTCTTCCCTTTCACTTCAGCCACAATCTTCACATCCATAGATAGTGATTAGAAAAAAGTTTGTTAACTGGGCACAAAATAATGGCGATGCAGCACGATGAAAACAAAACTTGTATGCGAAAGCGCGGAAGAACTTTAGCGTTAGAAATGGGCGAACAGAGAAGGGAGAACACCGCTATGCAGAGGCTGGTGGGAGCGATGCTGACCAATAGGAGAGCAGGATTGTAAAAAGTGTTCCCCTTCTTACATGGACTATTCCAGCCATCCCTGTCATTCAGTGCGAAATGGACTGTTCCAAAACTTTCCATCTGAGAGAGCTGACGGGTGATTAAGGTAAAAGAGATTGGCTGAAGGTTGTATATAGTTTATTGAGTGAAATACAGGGAATTAGTGCCAATCGTTGAGGTTTTATCGATCGTGCGTAACCACACATCTATGCACCTTTACTAAATACCAGTTTTGGATTATTCCCTGAGTGAGACATCATTGTTCTGATCGGACAAACTGTAGCCTTCATCCAACCCGAACCAAAATCAGCGCGAATTTCAAAACAAAACTCGGAAATTGTCGCCTCGCCGAGATTTCGTTTTTCGCATCTCGATCATTTTGTCGTTACTCGGGCGAAAAAAACCCTGAAATCTTTTATCGTATGTCAAACTTTTCGTACGTAGAGCGTTTCGTAAGTTGGGGTTCTACTGTATATACAGTGGAGTTCACTTATCTCGATCTCTGTTAACTCGCCAACCCTATTATGTCGACCTTTTTGAAGTGGAACGGCCAAACTCCCTATTTGTCTTAGCATTATCTCATAGGTTACATCGATTCGGTTATGTTGCCGAACTCTGAAATCTTGAGAACAAAAGAGGGACAAATTCGCCACTTCACAGGGTTATCTCATGACTAATGATCGTACCTAGTTCACTCCGCATGCGCTGAGTTTGCATTGCACGTGGATCGCAGTCCATATGGTCACTCTGTCACTGACGCTTCTCTCACAGCGTCGCGCAGCCACAGAAGAACTCGCGGAAGTGGCGGAAAAAATCAAGCCTTGCAGACAGTGTTGCCAACTTACTGCTTTTGTCTCTATATTTAGCGAGTTTTCAGAGCACCCTAGCGACACATTTTCAAAAAAGCGACTAGCAACAAATCTAACGACTTTATCTGGAGTTATTGGAGACTTTTGGAGACTCTCTGAAGTGAAAGCACATATCGTTCTTACTCTTCTTAACAAGCAGCGAGGGCACATAAAGCCTGCCTTCTCTGATTTGATTGGTTTTCTCAAATATTTTGACATTGACGAGCGGAACCGACCAATGAGTATGAGGCGTAGATAAACACACACACACCTGCTTCTTTTCTGACATGCGCTCTGCTCAGCATCGCTGCAGATTGAAGAACCCAGTTATTAAAAGACGGGTCGAAGCTGAATTTGTTGAGAAAGCGTGATGACCTCGCGAGTATGCTAATTGACTGTGTTATGAGCAAATGTGATTACAAGTGTGTTGTGACTGTTTAGACAGTAAGAGCAGAGATTTACCAGTATACAATAAAAAACACATCCGATTCCTTCGACTGTGTTGTGACTGTGTGACTGCTGTTATATTTTGTGGGATTATCAGCAGTGTGTGAAAGGGTCTAGTGTGCATAGAGGAGAGTGTGTTACTACAGGTGGATTTTACAGGCCCACTCACATTTGTGTAGTGTTACACATATGAGAGAGAGTCAATGTCTATTTTGATGCAACACATCAAAAGAGGTTGGGGTTGTGTTCCCATAACTGCAAAGAAAGATCACAGTGTACATATAAATAAAAACCGGAGCATCTCAATTGCTGTGCGTCATCTACTCGTTTCTGTTAACTGTAGTATTTCTTCATACTCAAATTTTTCAATGCTCTAGAACCCTTGTTTGTTCACAAATTAACATTCACTTACTAATACAGTTTGCATGTCAACCATATGAACTCACATGTTACTCAATAGCATCAAAACTAATCAGTGTTAAACTTAAATTGAACAGATTTTCTTCTTCTTCACTTGACACGTTTGCTCTACATCAACCATGACAGTTTCACTTTCCGTCATTGAGCATATCACCTCGTGTGAGGTTTCATTAACCCTTCCCCCACCACTGCAAACAGTTTACACAAAATGGCGGACACAAGTGAACTTCACGTGTGTTACTGAACTCGCGGTTAAACAAAGTAAAAGCAATAAAATAATAATTACTTTTCACAGTGTCTTTTCGGTACTGTGCACAATGTCAACCTGTGTTTCGTACAGGTTAAATATAGACTTCACTACGTCGTTTCTGATCACGCTATTCCCATGAATATTGAAAATACTATATATTATACACGTTTAATCATGTGTTATGATCAAAAATGCACATAAATCGGCCATAAAAGGGAAGTTGGATATTAACAATTAATTATAATGGATTATAACAATTATTAATATATATGGCTTGATTCAGCTTGTAGAATTTGTTCAAAGGACGAATATTTGTCCATTAAACGGTTCGCCTTATAAAAACTCTTGGAAAGACTTCTTTTGGCCACAAAGAATGATCATTCCTTTTAATTTGTAATAAAGCACGTAGCAAAGGGTCCACCGTTAAAGTGACTTATGTATGAGCAGTACAGAGACAATCACGTGTGAATATATATTTTTAATAAACAAAACAAAAGAGAGAGAGAAAGGCAAATTACAGATAGTAACCTCTTTGAGAATGAGCAAGAAATCAAACCACACCTTATGTAGGCATAAATTCAAGGACTTATCTAGTTAAGGAATACTTGCATGTTATTCTTTCGTGGCTGGTCACGGATTCGTGCGTGTGAAGAATTTGCTCCGTGTTTGAAAGCTTGCAGGGTGAGTTCGTTAGAATCTGTGAGAAGTTCAAATTAGGTTCCTTAGCATGTAATGTCCTTTGGAAGTGAAAGTAAGGTTCATAACTAAAATGATTAGAGGCATGGGAATATAGCACATACAAGTGAAAACAGCAGTGTGTTCCATGACACATCTTATGTATTCTGGGTGTGTGTGTGTGTGTCTGTCTCTGGATGGGGGCTGTTTTATGGCCCTCTTCTTCTTGGGATGCAGAGGAGAATGGGTGAAAAAGAATGGTTTGTGTCCCGGAGGTGTTAAAAATGTCAGTTTGTAGACTCTTCTGAGCCACTTCTGTTATCTCAACTATCACAATCAAATATTGACCTGATCAATCAGTCCAGGCGCTGCATAGCTGTGTTCAATGTCCGCTGGGTCTTGTGGTCCGCTGCACTACAGTTCCCATACCAGACAGTGATGCATCTGGTCAGCACGCTCTCATTGGTGCCCCTGTAGAAGGTGGTGAGGATCGGCAGAGGGAAACTTGCTCTTTTCAGCCGACGGAGAAAGTGTTGTGCCCTCTTGGAGAGAGATGTGGTGTTGGTGGTCCAGGTGAGATCCACTGTGATGTACACCCCCAGGAATTTAGTGCTGCTGACTCTCTTCACAGTTGAGCTGTCCATGGTAAGTGGGGGGTGGTCAACAGAGTTTCTCCTGAAGTCCATCAAAACCTCCTTTGTCTTCCCCACATTGAGGGACAGGTTGTTAGAGCCATACCATACAGCCAGCTGTGCCACTTCCTCTCTGTAGTGCGTTTCATCGTTGTTGCTGATGAAACCACAGTTGAGTCATCGGCGAACTTGTGCAGTCGTGGGTCAGCAGTGTGAAGTGCAACGGGCCGAGCACAGAGCCCTGTGGGGCACCTGTGCTCAGTGTGGTAGTGCTCGAGGTGTTGTGGCCGACACGGACTGACTGAGGTCTTCCGGTTAGAAAAAGTCCAGGATCCAATTACAGAGGGAATTGTTGAGGCCTAGCAGGTTTGTTGATGAGCTGTTGTGGGATTAGAAGATTAGACCATATACTGTACATTCCTGGATTATTGTCTGTTTGCTGCCAATTATGGTTCTGATTACTGCTCTCCATACCTGGATTGCATTGCTTTCTTATTGTATTATTTTGGTCCCACAATTTCAGACAAGATTTATGATTATCTGTTGATTTCTTCTGCAGGTGTTTCTGGTGTTGATACAGTTGAAGTGTCAGTGATGGAGGGAGATTCAGTCACTCTGTATACCGGTGTTCAAACAAACCAACAAGAAAAGATTAAATTTTTCTTTAATAACACTCGCATCGCTCAAATCAATGGGGATCAGAGTAAGATCTGTACAGATGTTCAGTGTAATGAAGGAACTGAGAGATTCAGAGACAGACTGAAGCTGGATCATCAGACTGGATCTCTGACCATCATGAACATCAGAATCACAGATGAAGGAGTTTATCAACTACAGGTTATCGGCAGCAACAGCATCAGTGAAAAGATCTTCAATTTTTCTGTTTATGGTGAGTAAATGTTTGTTTAAAAACAGTTCATATGAATTTATGTTGCATCATTTTGGTTTAAGCAGTGACATTCTGCAGTTCTGCTCTGCTGGAGAGAGAAGACCATCACTCATCTCTTATTCCAGCATCTGTTGGTTTGTGTTTCAGGTGTTTCTGCTGCTGAACGAGATGAAATGAAGAGAAAGTCAGTGAAGGAGGGAGAATTTGTTACTTTAGATCCTGGTGTAACTAAAAACCCAAATGATGTGATGAAGTGGTATTTTAACGAGATTCTCATCACTGAAATCACTGGAGAACAGAGTAAGATCTGTACAGATGATCAGTGTGATGAGAGATTCAGAGACAGACTGAAGCTGGATCATCAGACTGGATCTCTGACCATCATGAACACCAGAATCACAGACTCTGGGGATTATAAACTACAGATGAGCAGCAGCAGCTTCAGCATTGATCGTCACTACAGTATCATCAGTGAAAATATCTTCAGTGAAACTGTCACTGGTGAGTATCATTCTCAGTGTGTTTTGCCTTGAGCAGTTTTTTGAAAACCGTTCAAAATGTGTAACTATCGTCTTCAAATGTGCTTCAAGTGTCACATAATTAGTGCTGTTAAGAGGTCTTATTATCATGAAAAATGCATTATATTAGCATTGATATATTCTGATGTAGATGAATCACAGATCACAGAGATGTGATACTGTTTTAGCTGCTATCATTGAAAACACAAGATGTATCATTTAAATCAGTGGTTTACAACTGATGATCAAAGTAGAAAAGTATAAATACCTGTTATAGATATTGGTCAGTTGGTCAGATATCAGTTGCTTACTAATAATCTTTGTCTGTTTATTTTCAGGTCAATTTTTATGTCCTACCGCAGGAATAGTTGTTGCTTTTCTTCTACTGGCGACTGCAGCTGCCGGTGTGTTTTGCTATTGTAGCAGGAGATGCACACCATCCGCAAAGAATATGCAAATGCCATTCAATGTTGAAGTACAGGAGATGGCAAAGTGATGCAGTTTATCAGACTAATAAACTAAGAGAAACATCCCATGAGACTGTGTCAAATATTTTGGAAAAATCAAAACCACATTACATTTCTCAAAAGACTAATTGTGTGTGTGTGAGAGATGTGATGTAAGGAATGGTGTCCCAGTATGGTGTGTGTGTGTGTGTGTGTGATAGAGAAAGAGAGACGTGATGGGACACAATGGGAATCACACTGAGCCTAGAGCTGCCACTGAGACATCAACCTGACATTTATTATTTTGGAACTTTCAGTGAAAGAATGAAGTGAAGGAGATAAAGAGATCAGCCGAAAATCACATGACTGGCAGATAAATGATGTTATAATTATTTAGATTAATGCATCTGGACAATATTCTAAAATGTTTAGGTATACGGAGTTATCAGTGTTTGTTTCCATTTCCTTGGCTTGCATCATCTGTTTCCATCGATGTTTTCATTGTTTGATTATGAATTGCACCTGTTCTCCATTTGGTCGGTTTGTTTGTCTCTTTAAACCGAGTGTTTTGTTCAGTTCTTCCTCTGCACTCGTTCCATGCAGAAGTTGAAAAAATGTTGACAAAACCAAACCAATCCAGTCAGGTTTTGTTGGTTCCTTGACGCTGATCTTCCTCTTTCTCTACCAACTCAGACTTTGATTCTTATTCTCATAAAATATTAAGAATATAAACAAATTCACATAGCAAGAAGAAGAGAGCTGTCAGCTAAAAGAAAAACATATTCCTATATCAGTGCAAGTTTTTATATATAGAATTGAATATAAAAATCTTTATTTGTCATTATATTCTAAATCTTACAATACCTTTTGTCATATTCACTTAAATTAAGTGTTTAATAGCAATTTATGAACTCAATTTGTAGATGTGTAATTGGGTATATGATTAAGAGTGTAATAATTACATTAATAATATTTAAATCATTAAAAATTATTATTAGCATTGCTAAAAGCCTCATGGTATTTTCTGTAAAAGTGATTTACTATTGTATTTTTTTACTGTACGCCTGTACAACAGGATAAAGGAAAGAGAATGAGAGAATCGCATCTTGTTTTTCGTTGCTCCTCTGCTGATTTTTTCATGTTCATGTTCTCTGTTGGAATTATGTGAGCACAAAACTTGTGTGTAAATTCAAGAAGCCGAATAACTAAATACAGCCATAATTTATATAGAAAATCCTCTCTTTATCTGTTGTGATAGAAGTGTTGTTATGCATGGGAATATAAGGGACTTTAAGGGACTCTCTCTCTCTCTCTCTCTCTCTCTCTCTCTCTCTCTCTCTCTCTCTCTCTCTCTCTCTCTCTCTCTCTCTCTCTCTCTCTCTCTCTCTCTCTCTCTCTCTCTCTTTCTCTCTCTCTCTCAAAATCCCCTGTCCCCATGGAGATGTGGGTGGGTGTCTGTCTGTTCCTCTTTCTTATAGGCTGCTCAAATAAAGCAATGTCGGATCATGAAAATGAAAGCGATGAAATTGACAGTTCTCTTTATGATCTTGGTTTACCTCGACAATGGTAAGACCTTGATTTGTTACAATCTCTATTCCGGTGTTAACACAAAATCTGTGACCGCTGTCACAGTATTAGAGTTAGATGTAGGATTGTGTGAGCATTGATTCATGGGTTCATCGGCCTCTAGGTTAGGAACTATGGGTTTTTCACAGTACAGTTGTGCAGCTCTTATTTTTAACGTGTTAAACTGAACAAACTAATTGCATGTTTTAACTCATTAGTTTTAAATATATTTTAAATACATTCTACATCAGCACATAAATGATCAAATGTAGCTTGAATGCAATTCAAGTCAGTCTGGATAAAAGCTTCTGCCAAATTAATAAAATGTAATGTAGCCTAAACACTATTTATGTGGGAAAATGAAACATTATAAATATTTTGTTAAAAAAAAGTTAATTTCTTCTCCAGATGTTTTTGGTGTTGGATCAGGCAACGTGTCAGTGTCAGTGATGGAGGGAGATTCAGTCACTCTTAACACTGGCGTTCAAACAAACCAACAAGAAGATATTAAATGGTATTTTAATAACACTCGCATCGCTCTAATCAATGGAGATCTGAGTAAATTCTGTACAGATGTGCAGTGTAATGAAGGAACTGAGAGATTCAGAGATAGACTGAAGCTGGATCATCAGACTGGATCTCTGACCATCATGAACACCAGAAACACAGACACTGGAGTTTATGAGCTGAAGATCATCAGCAGCAGCAGCAGCCGCGGAAAAATCTTCAATGTTACTGTTAGTGGTGAGTCATTTAATGAATGTGTAAATGCAGTTTATATTTGTTTAAACTATATTGTTAATTAGCTTCCCCACTTTGCTTTTCTCTTCCTCTATATTAATCCACTTACAGTATTCAGATAATCTCGTACAGTTGTTGTGGTTTAAGTGTTGTAGGTTTCTCTTCATAAAAACAACACTTCTCAAAGGTCTTTGATGCAATATAGAATATCGGTCTTTGAGAATATAGGTTTTATTCTTCCAAACAAAACCGAGCTGATCTGCAGGTCAGCTCTCGACAGATAAATCTCTCATTATATACTCTGTCTTAGACATTCCAGACATGCCATGTGACTGTGCTTCTCTCTATACATTTTTTTTTGGCCTGAAATCAACACTCTATGTTAATATATAACACACTCAGAGCCCCGTCTCTGTTAATATATAACTAAGGTGCTTCCTGATTTTTGTAGTATCAGCCTTTGCAGCTGAATCCCATCATACAGATACATTTAATGGTATATAATCATGCAGTTTAAGTATTGTAACACAGTTAAATGTTCGGGGAGGAAGGAGGCGGGAACCAGCAGACGTTTAAAGACTTTAATGATAAAATAAAACATAAATCCAAAATAAACATAATGGCGGCAGTCCCTCACGGTCAACTGCCGCCCACACAAAACACACCATAAACTCCTGGCCTGGTCCTCTCTCATTCTTCACTGTCGCCGCTCCTCCTTTTAGAGACCGGTGGCTCGCAGGTGTTCAGGTTATCAATCACGCCACCGGCTCTGGTGACGCTCTCACGGTCCCTCGACCCCACCCTGCTCGCCACAAGTATGTTTAAATACTTATTATTCATGCAAATAAAACTTCAACAAAGTTTGTAGAATTAGTTCAATTTATGTCATTTTATGTCAACAGTTTATTACCATTGATAGGTTGTTAGTTTTAATAGTTCATTTTTCATAAGAAGCTGCAGTTGAGATCAGAGGAAGTTGACAGCATCTGATCATAATCACCATCAGCTTCTGTTATCATCTGATTAAATGAGGATTTCATATTAAATACAGTAATACCTTGAAATACGAGCATAACCCGTTCCAGGGCGGAGCTCGTAACTCCAATTGCTCGTATCTAGAATCATATTTTCCCATAAGAAATAATAGAAAAAAAATTAATTTGTTCCAGATCCGTAACAATGGAAGAAATCATGTTTTTTATTGGTATAGACACACAAACACACTCACACATAATTATAGTACATGTATACAGTATAAGGATTCGTGTGATATCAAATAAAATGTGGTTTTAATTATACGTTCCCTGTTAAGGGAACTCAACACTGCGTTGAACGCATATGGGAACGCCTTAGCGTGATTGTCTCTTGAAGCGCAATTGAAACCAGGTGTGCGAGTGCATGCAGCCGAGGATGACGTCATGAGCCAGGAGTATATCAGCATGCCGTGACCCGGAAGCCGCAGCTTTAGTGTCTTCAACAGCGCTCAAAGCTCATGTGTGTTTGAGTTGATTTTGCTGGCTGTAAGTTGACTATTTTTCACGTACCTTTTTGAGATGGTGGATGCACAGTCTTTCAAGCATTGTGTCACTCCCTGAACGCGTTTTATCACAGGCAATGATACACACAAGCTCTACGTGATGAGGATCATGCACACTCAGCGCTCGAGGGCTCTGAGTGTGCAGAGTGTTGCGCACTATCTCCTCACGCCTGGCAGTCTTCGAGGGGGCTGCTCAGGCTCGCGGTCCTCGTGGGTCTGGCCCCGCTGTAGCTGAGGCTCAGCGACGGCTGCATTCATGGGGATTTCAGCTGGACTTAGCAGCGGGGTTGGAGACGGGCGACGCCCTTTCTCCTCCCTTACCTGCTGAGTCTGTCCTCACCCAGGACTCGGAAACGCAACACGCGGTGATTACTTCTGACCTGGGTGAGGACGCGTTGCTGAATTGGAATTGGAGGTGGATGTCGTCAGCATCGATGTGGATGAGGCTGAACTGCCATCATCCTCACCCGCGTTTGAGGAGCTGCTTGAGGTTGTTACTCCTTGCAACAGCAAGGCTTGTTCTCGAGTGGCCAGCTGAGTCCAGGGACACTCGTACTAAGAGTCGGCTGGATGAGCATTACTTGCCTGCTCGGGTGAAACCTCAGCATTGGGGTTTGCCGTTTTTCCCGGACCTCCACACCGAGGTGTCGAGGTTGTGGAAGCTGCCCGCCTCCCACAGGGTGCATAGCAGCGCTTCCGCTAACTATGCTACCCTCGTGGGAGCCAAAGAGCGCGGCTATGGAGCGATGCCTAGAGTGGAGGAGGCGCTGGTTAACTACCTCGCCCCCCATTCATGCCGCCCCTTAAAACCCCGACGCTGCCCACCAAACCCCTCTGGGTTACCTCCACCATGGTGGGCAGAGCGTATTTCGCGGCTGGTCAGGCTGCAGAGTGCTTGCACACCTCTCCGCTGCTGCAGGCCTACCAGGCAGAATTGCTCTCCGATCTCGAAGAGGGCGGGGGAATTGGCCCTGAGGCAGTAATCGTGCTGCGCAGGGCCACCGATCTCTCTCTAAGGGCTGCTAGGGAAACAGCCAGTTCCATCGGCTGTTCCATGGCAGCCCTGGTGGCCACAGAGAGACATCTGTGGCTTAACTTAACCACCCTGAGAGAGAAGAATAAAAATATCCTCATCGACGCCACTCTTACGCCTCCTGGCCTCTTCGGCGATGCTGTTAAGATAGCCGTCGAGAGGTTTCAGGAGGCTGCTAAGCAGGAGGTGGCGTTCAGAAAAATCCTCCCCCGCCGCTCTCGAACAGTCGGGCCTGTGAGACAGCCGCAGCCAAGCAGCAGCTCCTCCCACCGCGCTGCTCAGCGGCAGAGAGTTACATTAGGCAAAGAGAACAGATCTGAGGACTGTCCTCCAGGCCAAGAAGGCTAAGAGCAAGAGGCCCTGACGCCAAAGTCTTCCGGCCTCACAGCACTGGTCTTCCTCGAGGGGTAGACCAGTGCCCTGTAAGCGCAGTAGTCAGCCCGGTGTCTCGAGGGGCCCGGGCCATGTTCCCTGCGGGCAGCCCTGTCCAGTCCTGTCCAGCCCTGGCCAGGTTGTCCCCTCTGAGGAGGGTCCTGGAGCATCCGCCCCGGTGGCTCTCTGGTTTCGGCCAGGGCCCCGGGGTGGAAAAATATATTTGTCCAGAGGTCGGTCTTGAGACGCTGATACCCCTAGTAGATTTTATGGCAGCGTGGCAGCATCTGCCAGATATCTCTCAGTGGGTCCTGCGTACCGTATCAGATGGATACTGTTACGGCCCAAAACCAAACAATAGCTCGTTGATAATAATAAGGCAAAGAATGGTGATTGACCGAACATATAAATAACCCACAGACACGAGATACAGTTTAAGACGCCCAAGCGCCTATATTTACTGATCAACAAAATTAGTGAATGCAACATACATCAACCAAACATTATTCAACAAACAGAAATAAATAAACAACAGTAAACTGGTAGCGCAGCTAAGGAAACAGACCCCTGCCTACACCTGTTCTTACCAGCAGTTCTTACCTGGCTCTCGATAAAAGAATAGGTGAGTCTTCCGGGCATCTGCTTCCCTCACTATTCTAACTAAATAACAAAACGTGAACAAACAAACAAAAACCACTACCAGTTACCAAAATAAGAAAAGTAACGAATAACAATGAATACAAAACTACTCAAAAGATCAACATAAAGACAACTAAACTAGGAAGCAACAAAAAGGCGAAGCTCTCAAGGTGCAAAGAGAGCGGCATCGAGAGACGATGGGCCGGAGATGGAGAGAGAGTGAGACGCGCCATCATTGTCTCGACCGACGGCTTTATATCTGGAGTCACTGATGACATCACGATGTTCCGATAATAGGGGATTTCCCCCTCTCAAGGCCACCTAGAGGCTAAAAACAAAAATTACACAGAGACCAACATAACAGATACGCTATTCAGTTCCGGGTTCATCCTCCCGGCTTTTTGAGCGTGTTGCCAACTCTGGTGGACCCCGAACAGGCTCTGGTCATGGAACGAGAAGTCGACTCGCTGCTGAGGAAAGAGGCCATAGAGTATGTCCCTCTCTCAGCCAGAGAATCGGGCTTTTACAGCCGGTACTTCATCGTTCGAAAGAAGGATGGAGGTTTTCGTCCTATTTTAGATCTTTGCGTGCTGAACGATTCCGTCAGGCGACTGAAATTCAGAATGCTAACTCTGAAGCAGATCGTAGCACAAATCAGGTCCGAGGACTGGTTTGTCACGATAGATCTCAAGGACGCGTATTTCCACGTCTCCATCCTCCCTCATTATCTGAAGATCCTTAGATTCGCCTTTGGGGGAAAGGCTTATCAGTATCGAGTTCTTCTGTTCGGCCTGGCTTTGTCTCCTCGCACTTTCACCAAGTACGTGGATGCAGCTCTAGCTCTGCTCCGGTCTCGAGGGACTCGGATCTTAAATTACATCGACAACTGGCTCATTTTGGCCCAGTCTCGAGAGTTAGTTGTGCGGCATCAAGATGTCGTTCTCCCGCACATGAAGGAGCTCGGACTGAGACTGAACGCCAAAAAGAGTGTGCTCTGGCCGAGGCAGAGCCCTACTTTCCTAGGCGTTGTATGGGACTCTGTGTCAATGTCAGCATGGCTTTCCCCCATGCGCATCACCTCAATCCTATCTTCAGTCAACGACATAAAGCTAGGCCAGCTGGTCACTGTCAGACACTTCCAGAGGGTTCTGGGTCTCATGGCGGCAGCATCCTGCGTGATACCATGAATGGTATCCGGTCTGGCTATGAGGCTGGACACGGTGCTGAGGACCAGAAATTAACTTGATTGAACTGACTGATTATGATCCGGACAAAATTACCGATCAACGAATGGATTATTAAAAAGGAGTTGTATTTCTGCCCCATCTCTCGTTGGGAAGCCAGCATGATGACAGCCTGGTCTCCCTTATCTTCCTTCAGGGACAAAGCCACAGAACTGTTCTCAAAACATCTGATGTTGTGACTACTCTTCCTCTCATCCGTCTGCGTGTCCTGCCTCTATCTGTTCTTATCTACTTCCCTCCCCAATCTCCAACGAAAAAAATCCCTATGTGTGTGTGTTAAATTGCAGTATTATGTTCTTATGTGTAATGTATGTATGTTAAACTGCATCATGTTTGTATATTATGTTTTTTTTTTGTTGTGTCTGCTGCTATGTATGCTTGCTAAACTGCACTCATTTCTTGGCGCCGCAAATGGCGCCTCGGTGTTTGAGCTCTTCAGTGATTGTTTTTGTTTGTTTGTTCATGTTGTGTTGTATATGTGCACTGGACTTCAGCACTAAGACAAATTCCTTGTGTGTGACAAGCACACTTGGCGATAAAGCTCTTTCTGATTCTGATTCTGACAGACGCCTCCCGCTCGGGTTGGGGGGTGGTCCTGAGGGACCGCTCAGCTCATGGTCTGTGGAACGAACGTTGCCTCTCCCTGCATATAAATGCGCTGGAGATGTTGGCCATCTGGAAGGCACTTCAGGCCTTTCTCCCAGACCTCTGGGGACACCACATGCTAGTTCAGTCCGACAACACGGCGGTGGTCTCCTATATAAACCATCAGGGGGGCCTCTGCTCTCTTCTGTGGTGGAGCAAATTTGGGAGAAGTTCGGTCGGCTTCAAGTGGACCTCTTTGCATCCCACGAGTCAACCCATTGCCTTTTGTGGTACTCCCTCTTTCCCCCAGCTCCTCTAGGGCTGGAAGCAATGCAACAGGAGTGGCTGAGGCTACCCCTGTACGCCTTCCCCCCCGTAGGAGGGGGATCTAGAGAAAGTTCGCCAGGACAGGGTCCATCTCACCTTGATTGCCCTGCGGTGGCCAGGCAGAGTGTGGTTTTCGGACTTAGTGTCCATCCTAGACGGCACTCCATGGGAGATTCCCGTCAGAGTGGACCTTCTGTCCCAGGCTCAGTGCAGGATCCTTCATCCTCGCCCGGAACTGTGGAATCTGTGGGTCTGGCCTCTGAGGGGGCCCGGCTCATAGACTCAGGTCTCTCAACTGAGGTCGTTGAGACCATTCTCCACTCTAGAGCCCCGTCCACAATGAAGTCCCCGTCCACTGCATGTCCGCGCCCATTCTACTCGGAGCATGGCTATCTCTAAAGCTTTTTGCGCAGGGGCTCCCCTTGCCGATATTTGTTATGCGGCTGGCTGGTCCTCACCGCATACTTTTATTAGGTTCTACCAATTGGACCTCAACCCCGCTGTGGGAACTTTGGCCCTTTCTTAGTGAGCTACGTTAGCTTGGCCTACTCCGGTCGCTGAGGCGGCGTGGGTATTCCTCGTTTCCATATGCGTTCGACACAGTGTTGAGTTCCCTTGACAGGGAACGTCTCAGGTTACTTACGTAACCCTAGTTCCTTTAGAGGGAACGAGACACTGCGTCTCGTAGCCTCAGCTCCTACGCATGACGGCTGTTTCAGACACTGGTCAAGCTGCGGCTTCCGGGTCACGGCATGCTGATATATTCCTGGCTCATGACGTCACCCTCGGCTGCGTGCACTCACACACCTGGTTTCAATTGCACTTCAAGAGACAATCACGCTAAGGCGTTCCCATATGCGTTTGACACAGAGTCTCGTTCTCTCTAAGGGAACTAGGGTTATGTAAGTTAACTGAGACGTTTTTACAGACAGAAGATAGACAGTAGCGGCAGGTGAGGAGGAGGGAGGGGTTGGTACGTCGACACTTGATTCCGTATCGTAACTTACACGAACACTACATAACTTACGTAAACTTAAATGAACATAACTGAACTTCGCTTATGTATTTTTTGTAACTTTTCTATTTTCAATAATTGTTTTGTTTGTTTTTTCACCTTCATTTTAACTTGGTGCAGACCTTTTAATGAAATACCTATCAAGGGAGATTTGTTTCTGTCTCCCTTTAAAAATAAGTAAGGCACGCGTCGTCAAACAGTGTCAAAGCACGACCAGTAGACGATTTATCAGAGTGTTTCTTTTCAATGCTGAGCTCTTGCAACACCTGCGTATCGTCTGTAGATCGATCAGCTCCTCAGTCGACAGTTTCTCCTGATGCTCCTGATCACTCATGTGGCACCGCGCCCATATTTATCCACAATTTCATGCTTCATTTCCATGGTCATCGTGCGTTTCTTCTTCTCACTACCATCCTTACCACTCACTTTCTTAGAGCTCATCGCTGTTATGAAGAATAATGAACAAAATGGAGAGAATATCAGCTACTCGTGGGCGATTGCGTACAGAAGTCAGTGAACACTAAAGTGAAAGTGCGTTACATCGGCATCAGTACTCGTATCTCAAATATTTACTCGTATCTAGAAGCAAAAATCTGCCCTAAGGCTTGCTCGTATCTTGGAATACTCGTATGTAGAGACACTCATATCTCAAGGTATTACTGTAAGTAAAATGGGTTTGAGTACAAACAAAGTTCTCTCATTGTAACAGATGGTACTCACAGGCAGAGATCTAAATGCTTGTTTTTTAATAGGAGAAGTAATACAGGCAGGGGTAATCAGGACAGGCAGAAAGGCAGGATCAGAAAGGCAGGCAGACAGAATCAGGTACGATAATCCAGGCACAGGTTGGGGCGGGCAGACAGAATCAATGATGGGTAAACAGCAGAAATGGTAACAGGAGATCTGACACAGGAATAAACGCTCAGAAATGTCAGCAATACTAGAACAAGGCTTTGTTGCAAGTGCATGGATGATGGAGTCTTTTATTGTCCAGGTGATGTTTAATAGCTGGTGTGACAATCAGTCCAATATGTGGGTTTCTGGGAAATATGTGTATCAGTATAAGTGTGAGCTCCCTCCGGTGGTCAGAGGGGGAGCACGGAGCTCGTATTCATAACGCTTATGTTGTGCATAAGTGTTATGCACAACATCTTTAGATCTTCAGCATCTGTTGGTTTGTGTTTCAGGTGTTTCTGCTGCTGAACGAGATGAAATGAAGAGAAAGTCAGTGAAGGAGGGAGAATCTGTCACTTTAGATCCTGGTGTAACAAAAAACCCAAATGATGTGATGAAGTGGTATTTTAATGAGATTCTCATCACTGAAATCACTGGAGATCAGAGTAAGATCTGTACAGATGATCAGTGTGATGAGAGATTCAGAGACAGACTGAAGCTGGATCATCAGACTGGATCTCTGACCATCATGAACACCAGAATCACAGATGAAGGAGAATATAAACTACTGATGATCATCAACAGCAGCAGCTTCAGCATCACTAGAGTGAAGAGATTCAGTGTTTCTGTCACTGGTGAGTGTATAGTTCACTTATTCAATACGTTTTCTTTTGAGGAATTTAAAGAACTGTTCAATATTTTTAAATCAATAACTGTTGGGCAGTGAACATTAACAAAAATGAGCTTTGACTCAATTATACTATGACTAATGTTATTAACTTGCAAAATGTAGTTTCCTGTGAATATTTTTTCCATGTTAAAAACAACAGAAGGTGCCATTTATCAATCATGCAGCTTGCCGGTCATCAGTTGTATGTATGAGGTATAGTTATGTGGCCAGTGCCTCCTAGGTCACAGTTAGGATTTTCTTATTTTTATTTTTTGATCGGTATTACCTGGCCACCCCTGAAAAAAGTTCTGGGTTTACTTCTATATGTTTAGAAGGTAGAAAAGTGTAAATACAAGTCAAAGATATTGAATACTGGGGGGGTTATCAGTTATTATCAGCTATTATCAGCTGAGCTGTATGTAACCATGAATATCTGTCTTCATCTGTTCCAGGTTCAGGTTTATCTTCAGGTGCTAGATTAGGAATAGTTGTTGGTGTTGTTCTGCTGACGGGTGCAGCTGTTGCTGTGATGTACTTTCGTCAAAAGATCTATACTCCAGTACAACAGAATGTAATTATTACATACAACTGATTTAACAAGAAATGTGAGATTTACAGAATAAAAATGTCTTTTAAAAGATCAGTGATATGATTTGTTTGTATAATATATTATTGTAATTCTGTATACAAACATAAACATCTAAAAGTCCCTTTTTCTCGCCATTATTTTTAACACTGGTTCACCAGCGTCACACAAACAAAAACACAAATTGCTCCCAAATTAACAAAATTATTCATATAAAATCATAAAATGCAACTTTTGTCAGACAGCAAGTGTCTTTTTGCAAATACGACAGTTTAAGCATTTTAGATGTGATATTAAAAGCACAATATTTCAAAATGTATATTGCTGAAGTTAAATGTGTTAGAAATGAAAACTTCTGTACATAATACACAATTTCAATTGTGTAGTGTTTTTGTGTTTTTGTGTAACTGAAACATCAATCCTCTTCATCAATTTAACCTTTTGTGAATCTGTGTTTTCTTACAGGAGGATCCACTACCTGTTGGTCATCCACCAGATGATCCTTCACCTGTTGATCCTTCACCTGTTGATCCTTCACCTGTTGATCCTTCACCTGTTGATCCTTCACCTGTTGATCCTTCACCAGTTGATCCTTCACCTGTTGATCCTTCACCTGTTGATCCTTCACCTGTTGATCCTTCACCTGTTGATCCTTCACCAGTTGATCCTTCACCTGTTGATCCTTCACCTGTTGATCCTTCACCAGTTGATCCTTCACCTGATGGTCCTCCACCTGATGGTCCTCCACCAGATGGTCCTCCACCTGATGGTCCTCCACCTGATGGTCCTCCACCAGATGATCCTCCACCAGATGGTCCTCCACCAGATGATCCTCCACCAGATGATCCTCCACCAGATGATCCTCCACCAGATGATCCTCCACCAGATGATCTTTCACCTGATCCCACTGACATTCTTTTGAGGGACATGGGACGTCCTTAAATCAGACTCAGACCGAGGCTGCCAATAAAACAATGTGACATCACTTATAATATTAATTATAATATATTATGATGCTTACATTGAAATCGACACTGAAGAGAATTTGGAAATAATGGACAGAAGATGGTTGGGGTGTTGGGGTGTGCGGCGCGATGTCTCCGTCCTCCGAACGCGGAAGTAACGCGCTTGCGGCGGCGCGATCTGCCTGTCCTCCGAACGCGGAAGCATCTGTCGACGGGCGGCGGCGTCAAAAGAGCCATATGCAGCCATCAAAAGAGCCATATATGGCTCGCGAGCCATAGGTTCCCGACCCCTGCAATACATGCTTCCCGTATGACGTCACAACATCCAGCTGTTGTCCGGTAGCCGCCATTTTTTATGGGAAGAAGAAGACTTGTAAACAGAGAAAAACGTCACTCGACCGAGTTTCCGTACACATAATCGCTATATTTAGCAAATATGGTGATTTCTTGTTGGGTCAAAGGTTGCAGTAATCGGGCCGACGGCAATCAGAAGAGAAGTTTCTACAACATCCCGGCTATTAGGCAATAAGAAGGCGAACAGACGATGAAGCTGAGTGAAGAAAGGCGGAGACTGTGGCTGGCGAACATTGGCAGAAAAGATGCCCCGATTGATTATTTTAATTCAAATAAACATTTCTTATTTCGGTCACAGATCTATGCATAACCCATTAAATTTGGCTAGAATGTTTAACCCTTAACTAGATTTTATCACATGGGACAACAATGAATGTAGGGGAGCGCGGGGACAAACGTAACACTTTTTGGTTTTAGCCAAATAATGAACAAAGAAATTTGGTTAGACAAACCATATTTTTATACAAACAACACACAAGCCTCTCCTACAAATGAGCACTGGTTTGATGTTCGTCGGACTTACAGTTTCTGCGCAGTATCACCAAAAGCGCAAGGAGTGAAATGTGACAACTTACCCCGTGAGCGGGGCTCGTTTTAACAGACAGCGGGTTAGTTGTAACACCATGTTATCCAATGCAAGTTCATTCACGTATTTTTATTTCTTAATAAAAGTTTAGTCTTAATGATTATAAGCATAACTTATGAATGGAATATATTTTTTTATTTTATTTATTATATTGTTATGCTTTGAACAAAACAACTACTATAACAAAAAATATTTTCATGCTTTCAAAAGAGTTTGTTCTGTGGTTCTCATCCAAATTTCGCTGGAATTTCTCGAAAGATGGTCAGAAGACAAGTGCAAACAGTGTGGTGAAAAGCCCGTTAGCACGTCACATTTAAGCCCGTGCAACTATTTAAAAAATCGCTGTTACTTTTTACCCCGCGTTACGTTGTGCCCCGCGCTCCCCTAGATCCAGTTCAGCAAATGTGCTGGTTAAATCTGGTTAAATTTCAGCTCTTTATGCACTTACAAAAATTATATTTAGCATGTATTATTGTTAAAATATTTATGTCTGAGGCAATGATTGAAAAAGCTTCTAAAATAAATCTCCATATAATGATATATTTTAATATTACCTTTGCCATTACAAGTTTGTAACCATTACGTTACAAGCTGCAAACATCACAAACCCATCCATTCACAAATTGGTTGTACGCCTCCGATGACTTGTGAGCCCGTAACTGGTCTAGGGTATAAGCACTTTTTGAATATAACAAATAGCAAACAATGTCCAAATCCTTTCTTCTGGGAAGGCATGCATAGTCTGTGGTGAAGAGATCTTTCCCGACTTCGTATGGGTCGAGTCCAATTAAACCGATTTTAACCTCATAACGTGTCCTTTCTTCTTTACTTAATCCATCGATGTATGGCAGTTTTGCCTTCTTCTTACTAATTGTTGCATTTTTCATTCTGCATAACCATTTAAACATCCAAAAACTGGGTAAAATTCGACCCTGTACCGGTACCTGTGAAATGTAAACAGGAACTGTATCCATACAAAATGCCGGCGATTCACCGTCACGCCCACCGGCTCGGTCTACGGGAAGCATGTATAGAGTATATGAGTGTAGGGCTGAGTGAGTATCGGTAGAAATCTTTACTGCCCTAGTGCTTCAGACATCCCTTTAAAACTATACATATTAATTAAATGTAGCATTGTGGCCTTCATCATCACAGTATGATAATTCATTTAGCAAGGGATTCATCAAAATGCTGACTGAGGACTATTGAGTAGTGGTGGGCAGAGCGAGGCTTCGTGAAACACTGAAACAGTTTAAGCAAATGTGCCGCATTGTGTCTTCGAAACTATACCGACACCCGTCTCACGGGGACACCTAGTGCTCAATTGCACATGTTGTCTTAACTTTGAAGACAAGCCATTTATATATGTAGTAATATAATGAATCTACATATTAATTAATATATGAATCATATATCTATATATAAATGTAAATATCTATGAATCTATATATATATAATTCTCCTATGAAATCCTGTATCTCTAACTATTGTACTATCTGTCAAAATCTAACTTGGATATAGTGACATATTCATATAGGCTATCTATCTGTCACTGTCTCTAGTCTATCAGTAAATATATTTAATTTAAATGTAGCCGAAATATAACTAACCAAATCGCACTGTGCAGGAGGTAGGAGAGAGGAGGATGGTCATTATTGCTGGAGAACGACTCTCACCCCCTGTATGAAACGGTTTCAGCTCTGAACAGCTCCTTCAGTGACAGACTGTTAAACTTTGTGGGAGTTAAAACAGATGTGCGATTGTGTGGTTTGTTCCTGTCAATCAAAGCAGACTGGGAAAGCACGTCACCTGTCTAAACACTTATGAAGCACGCATAAGCTTAATTTAGCCATAGTCACGTGACATGGGTGTTTTGAATCACAGTTCAGTGTTTTGAAACATCTATGCTTTGGGATCTCGACACTGTGTCGAAACGTTAGTTTCGCGTCAGCCATCCCTACTGTCAGGAGTCAGAGAGAGAGTCATTTACACCTCAATGAAACATCTGTCATTTTGCTTCACAGGACGCGTATACTTTCAACTACATACTATTTATTTAACGTGTCCTAACATGTAACTATGTCATGTTTGCTCTCATATGACCGCTTATTAACTGAACTGAATGTTGTTGAACTTGATTGAGATACTAAAGTATCCTAATGTACAATCTTGGTGCTATTGCTTAAACATGCATAGAGGAGAATAATATGTTGATGTTCTTCTCCTCCTCTTGATCACCCACCATTTACCTGCATTTTACCTAAATTTTTTTGGTTTCCTTCCAGCTGATTTTGGTGCAGGTTTTCCCCTCGTGTTTAACAATGCTTTGCTCAAGGTATAAGACGGAATGGAAACTGTTGATCTGGGAAAGAAACTCCTGCACACTAAGACGTAACCTCAAGATGAGCTTTTACTGCCTCTTCTGCACAGCAATGCATTATTTATTACAGATTTTGTTTACAGTATGTGTGTTCATTTTTACTGTTTATTTAAACATGAACTTAAAATAAATAAAAGTGTGAAATCATTACCAAATGGAGAATTCCTGTGTATTGCTTACTTTTTGCTTAGAAGAAATTACAAACAGAACACCAGCTGTCAATTCTTTTGTAACCCCCCAAAAATCAGTCCATAAATGTGTCCATGGACAGGCCTGTTTGGCCTCAGCATGTAAATCCCTTAGTCCATAGTCACACGCACAAAAATATAATAATCCATCAATTTCCTGGCACCATTCTCTCTCTCCCTTGGGTGGTCTGCCAACCCAAAGTCCAACTGGAGAAAAGGTATAATCCACTGGTTTTAAGGCCCCCGCAAAAGCATTGGTTGTCCAAAAACATGCCAGATGATCACTCAAAAACCTCTGATCCAAAATGGCCGCCCTTCTCCTCTTATGAGCTGGCTCCCATAAACCAAATTATACATACATGTGGGTAACACAAAGTAAAAAAAAAAAAACATTTAAGGATTTTTCTTTTTCTTTTACTGTACATTATTCAGGCTTTTTTGTGTGAGTGTCACAGAGTCGGTGAGTGTGTGTGTGTGTGTGTGTGTGTGTGTGTGTGTGTGTGTGTGTGTGTGTGTGTGTGTGTGTGTGTGTGTGTGTGTGTGTGTGTGTGTGAGAGAGACGTGATGTGAAGCCAAGTATGGTGTCCCATTTTGGGGCCTTAACTGCACCAACGTGTGTGTGTGTGTGTACATGTGTGAGTGATTCAATCCTCACTTGTGTTTATTTCTTTCAACTTCTATGAATCTGTATTTTATTGCAGGAGAATGTTGTAAAAACGGAGTTATCAGTGTTTGTTTCCATTTCCTTGGCTATTATCTGTTTCCATGTTTTTTGTTTTCGTTTGATGATCAGTTGCACCTGTTCTCCATTTCATTGATTGGTTTGTTCTGTCTTTAAACCCAGTGTTTTGTTCAGTTCTTCCTCTGCGCTCGTTCCATACAGAAGTTGAAAACATTTGTTGACAAAACCAAACCAATCCAGTCAGGTTTTGTTGGTTCCTTGACGCTGATCTTCCTCTTTCTCTACCAATTCAGGCTTTGATTCTTATTCTCATAAAATATTAAGAATTTAAACAAATGTACACCGCAAGAAGAAGAGAGCTGTCAGCTAAAAGAAAAAAAATCTTCCTATATCAGTGCAAGTTATATGTGTATATATATATATATAAATAAAATCAATTGAAGATTTAATCTCAAGAAGATTGAAGATTTAATCTTTTTTATAGCTTAGATTAATAGCAATTTATGAACTAAATTTGTACATGTATAATTGGGTATAAGATTAAGGGTGTAATAATTACATGAATAATATCCAAATCATCATTGCTGAAAACCACATGGTAGTCTTTTCTGTACGCGCGCCTGTACAACAGGATAAAGGGAAGAGAACGAATCGCGTCTTGTTTTTCGTTGCTCCTCCGATGATTTTTTATTTTTTATGTACAACACGTCAAGTGCAACAATTGCTTTAAAAGCATTAATTCACATTATTTTGTTTCTCTGTCTCATTTCTTTATTTTATTCAACATTTTAATTTTATCATCTTATAAACAGTAAAACTCATTTTCATAAACACTATGAGATTTTGTATATATGTACTGTATAGTAACTACAAAAATGTACCGGCATATTTCAAACTGAACTTGATTCTTAACATTGTGAAACACAAAATAACAATTTTTCCTCACATGGGAGTTGATTTCTAACAGATACACACAATGAGCAGTTCTATGCACTCGATGCCTGGTCACGTGAGAAGCATGTTCCTGTTCTTTGTTGGAATTATGTGAGCACAAAACTCACACATGGTGGTGTATGTCTGTTCCTCTCTGTTATACGCTGCTCGAATTAAGCAATGCAGGGTCATGAAAAAGAAAGTGGAAGCTCTCTTTATTTTGCCATTTATGATCTGTCTTTCCTCGACAATGGTAAGAACTTGATTTGTTACAATCTCTATTCCGGTGTTAACACAGAAACTGTGACCGCTGTGATAGCATTAGTGTTAGACTTAGGATTGTGTGAGCAGGGCTGTGTGTTAATCGCTAAAACCTCCACTCACATTATTAAACGCTGATATTTTACACCAAGAACAACACACACCGAAAGCTGGCACTGAAACAGCGCGACACTAATAACGCTAAATTACCGGTAGTTTTGGAGAACCGAAGTTGTTAAAAGCTGTTCAATTGAACCGATTCTTCGCAAATGATTCACTGTATGGAAGTGTTCGAATCACGCTGGCGACTCCTGCTGATCAGAAAAGTGGAAATACAGCAGAAACAGACCAAAACATGCATAAAAACCCCTTTTACTAACACAGTGCGGATGCTTTATTGAAAGTAAAATCTATCAAATTAACTAATCATTTAATATGATTAAATATCAAGTATCATGAGTTAGTTTATCATTTTTCCGGTGCTCGCTTTGTTTGTTCCATGGATTGCTCAGCGAAACAGGCGATTAAGAGACTATTAACTACTATTATTCATTTAAATTAGACTAATGTCTAATTAATGTATATAACTGTATAAAACTCATGTAATCGTAAAAACACAAACACTTGTTCAGTCTCAGTGAATCTGCATTGACTCATGGTTTCATCTGCCTCAGGTGAATCATTGATATTTCAAAATGTTTTGAAATAGTTGATGAAACAGCCTTCTTTTCAGAAATCACGTGACTTTGGTAGTTTGATATGGGGTTCAAATCACTGATGGATCATGTTATGCTCTGTAATTATTATTAATAAATCATACACTGTCATAAAAGGTTCAATGGTCCAATAGCCAGTGTTTTATGACAATGAACTATGGGTTTCTACAGTAACCAAAGTTCAACTATTTGTAGTCAATCTGCAGTAAACACAAATTTACCATGGTTAGCACTGCTTTATATTTTAACCATCTTATTTCTACTAAACTAATGTTAATAATAATAATAATAATAATAATGATAATCAGTCAATAATAATATAAAATGGTTAGTACAGTTTTACTCACTAGTTCTTGCTGAAGCTGAAATGTTCTGCGTAACAGAAAAATAAACCTCATGTGAGTTTGATCAGTTCCTTAATGAGCTTCATTCTCATGATTCGCATCATGTTTTATCCCATCAAGATATATTTTAATATTATATAAGTATATTTCTGGGTTTAACATAACTGTAACCTGTAACCTATTTTTTTCTTCTATTGTTAAGAAGAATAACATGAATATTAACCATTAAGCGTCTAAAACAAACAAAAACACAAATAACTCCCAAATAAATGTAAACTGTAAGTTATCAGAGAGCAAGTGTCTAATTATAAAACAACAATACAAAAGTTCAATCATTTTATATGTGATATTGCAATCACAATAATTCACGTTCATAACAATATAGTATAAAATATGACAAACAACATGAATAAACAATTCCAAGTGTGTAGTATTTGTTTAACTGAAACAACAATCCTTCTCATCACTTTAACCTTTTGTGAATCTGTGTTTTCTTACAGAAATGGGATCCTGATGGACGTCCTTAAATCTTGTTTTTCGTTGCTCCTCTACTGATTTATATTTTTAATGTTCAACACGTGAATTTCAAGTGCAGCAATTGATTTTTAAAGCATTAATTCACATTATTTTGTCTCTTTTTACATCACTTTATTGCCAGGAACACCATGTTTTTTGTCCAATTTCTTTATTGTATTCAACATTTCAATCTTGTCTTATAAACAGTAAAACCCCTTTTCATAAACACTATGATATTTTGTATGAATGTAATGTATATTAACTGTAAAATTGTATATTTCTAACTGCACTTGCTTCTTAACATTGTGAAACACAAAAACTTTTTTCCCCATAGGAGTGGGGAGTGCAGATACACACAGAATCAGCAACTTTCCATTCTCATCATTATTGTTTGGAAAATACAGAAGTAAAAATGTTCTATTAATATATTATATGTTGTAAAGAATTCATGTAATCATATTGTTTCACATCTAGAGCAATGATTATTGATTGAAAAATAAATACAAGTGAAACTCCCAGGAATTTGGTGAGTTTCCAAATAATGTTGCTCATTTCATTGAAACTGAATGTTACATTTATTTCTTGTTGTTCTGAAATGTTTTCTGGTCGTTGCTTGTTACAGAAGGAGAGAAGTATAGTGTGTTTTTCCATTTAGCATTGATTTTAAACTGGACGTGATGACAGTCCTCTGGATTTCTCATGGACACAGAATCAGCAGCTTTCTATTCAGATCATTATTCTTCGGAAAAATACATGAGTAAATGCTTTAACCAAAATATTCTAATAATATATTGTATTATATGGTGTAAAGCATTCATGTAATCGTATTGGTTCACATCTAGAGGATCTCTCTCTCTCTCTCTCTCTCTCGTTTTACGCACACAGAGTTGCGTGATCTTCATTTTGCTGGTGTTTTGCAGCAGAAAGGAACGTTTTTATTTCAACAAAGTCTGGATGTATTTTCGTGAATGAGGTGGAAATGTTGTTCGGTATTTTTCTCACATCGTATGTTTTTCTCCTCCGCGGTAAGCCATTTATTCATGTCAAACCAGCAGCAAACAACCCAGTGTTTATCACTGTGATTATGGTAATTTCTAGAGAAAGAGAGAAGCGATTGTCAAGACTCTCCAAAAAATGTCAAAATACTAAATAATAAGAGAGCACGAGCTTCTATAAAGGATGTCATATTTCGAAATGATTTAGCAAATGCAGCCGCAAAAAACAAACAACAGTGTGTTGAGAGAGAGAGAGAGAGAGAGAGAGAGAGAGAGAGAGAGACCGCCTTAATGAGACACGAGAAGAGTCACTTTTTTTTTTTATTAGCAAACAAATGTACATACAAAACAGGTACAGAATAAACAATATTAACAATTTCCCGAGGCAGACATAGTTGCAAATACAATATGTAATAGTGATGTAATACATTAAATGCACAATCACGAATAACAAAAAGGAAAGAAAAATAAAATAAAAAAATAATAATAATTAAATAAAAGACAAAAATAAATAAAATAAAAGAGCAATTATAGATAACTAATTTCTTACAAGGGGTAGCAAGTAGTTATTGAGCACTTAGTTCACTGAAGAAGCTGGCAACTGCAGTAGCTTTTTCATTTGAGAGAGCATTAAGAGAAGCAGCAAAAAGTCTGAGTTCATTAGAGAAGTGAGGAAAGGATGGAGGGGTTTTCATAGATCTGCATTTATGAATGAAATATTTAGCAACATCAAAAAGGTTGTTAATCAAGTAATGTTGTGAGTAATCTTCCTTAAGTACACCAAACTTAATTTGTTTGTATTCAAGGGGATTTATCCATGTAATTACACATGACATTTTGCTGCACAATTGAGCCCAAAACAACTTTGAGTAATTACAATCAAAAAAAATATGTTCAGTGGTTTCAATATCACTATCACAGAATTGACAAGAGTTTTCTCCAATATCAAATTTTGATTTGATAAGCTCCTTAGACGGGTATATATCATTTATTATTTTAAAATGAAGCTCTTTCACTTTAGGGAGACTTGGAAAGGTAAGATAATTCATTCTCATTTCCTTCACCTCTTTAGGGTTAAATTCTTTGAAAACATAATATCGTTTTATTCTATTTGGATGAAGTTTATTAATGAAGACATTTCTAATATATTTGTTATTACATTTATGATCTCTAATAAACAATTCACCCAGACAAGGAGATGGGAGAGAGAATGTTACAGAGTAATGTGAAAGAATCCCTTTTACTAATAATACCATGTTTTTGGGTATGGCATTTACAACACTGTAAAACTCTTTAGGATGACATGCAAATCCATGTTTTAAACAGAAATCCTTGTAATTGAGGATATTTCCATAATTGTCTGTCATGTCCAATAGGGAAAGAATATTATATTGAAACCAGTTTTCATAAAATAAAGATTTGTTATGGTGCAAAATAAAACGATTGTTCCAAATACAAGTTTTGTGTGGACTGAAATTGTGAGAAAATGCTAATTTCCAACATAGGAGAACTTGTTGATGAAATGCAGACAATTTAAGGGGTAATTTGGATATATTAAAGTCACATCTAATCAAAAACTCCAAGCCACCTACTTTCCCAAATATTGAAGAAGATACGATGAACCATAAGCAGTTTGGATTACAAAGAAATGATCTTAACCACTGAGTTTTCAAAACACTATTCATTATTTCTAAATCAATAACATTTAATCCCCCTTCTTCATAATTGTGAACTAAATCATTTTTGTTGATATAGTGATGCTTGTTTTTCCAGATAAAGTTAAACAATGCAATATTACATTCTTTCAGTAAATGAGGCGGGATAGCTAAGGAGGAGGCTGGATAAACGAACCTGGAGAGTAATTCCATTTTTGTCAATAAGACTCTTCCAAATATCGAGATATCTCTTTGTAGCCAGTTATTGAGAATTGCTTTTGCTTTTGAAAGATTTTTAACAAAATTTTCTTGGACACTTTGATTACTATCTCTAGTAATAGTTATCCCCAAATATTTTACACATGTTTTTATGGGTATGTCACATAAAGAGTCTAAATCGCTGCCATGAATTGCAAGTAACTCACACTTGTTCAAGTTTAAGTGTAGGCCTGATGCTTTGGAAAATAGATTAACTAGTTGAATGGCTTTATTAATCTGAAATTGGTCCTTTAAAAAGATCGCTGTATCATCCGCTAATTGACTTATACCAATTTGTCTTCCAAATACACTAAGTCGATCAAAGTTGCTATTTTTATCTATCAAGATAGCAAGCATTTCTACTGTCAAGATAAATAGAAAAGGGGAAATGGGACATCCTTGTCTTATTCCTCGCGAAATATTGAATCTCTGGGATGTTCCAAATGAAAGGGATATAGAACTATTGATGTCTTTATATAACATTTTTATGAAAGAAATAAATTTCATGCCAAAACCAAATTTTTCGAGGGAGTTAAATATGAAATTATGTTCGATTGTGTCAAATGCCTTTTTAAAATCTAAAAAGAGAATATAGCCTTCATCTTCAATATATTCACGATAATCTAAAATATCTAAAACCAATCTGATGTTATTATGTATTGACCTACCTTTTATAAAACCAGACTGTGATTCACTAATTATTTGATCTATATTTTTCTTGAGCCTACTGGAAAATATATGCGCTAGAATTTTATAATCACAGTTGAGTAAAGTGATGGGGCGAAGATTATCTATATGTCGTGCATCTTTACCCGGTTTGGGGATAAGAGTAATTAGACCTTGTTTCATGGTTGAAGATAGTGAATTATTTTGGATACATTCGAGAAAGGCTTGAAATAATAGTTCCCTCAAATCTTCCCTAAAAAATGTATAAAATTCGGAAGTAAGGCCATCAGGACCTGGAGATTTTCCTGAAGATAATTTATTTATTGCTTTATCTAATTCCTCTATCTTGATGTCAGCCTCACACAAGTCTTTAAATTCCTGGTCTAACTGTGGTATGCTAGAGTGTATATTATCAAAGAGAATATTACAGTCTGATACAGAAAAGAATGAGCTATATAAAGAACTATAGAATTGAAAAATCTCTGAGGAAATCATTTTAGGGCAGGTACTTACAACACCGTTCACATAAAGAGAATTTATGGCATTTTTTTCCTGTCGCCTTTTTTCAAGTCTGCAAAAATAATTATTACTTTTTTCCCCTTTCTCTATCCATCTTGCCCTAGATCTTACATATGCTCCTTTAGCTTTTTGAGTATATAAATCATCAATTTTGGATTGCAAGGATAAAATTTGTAATTTAGCTTCATTGTCCATTTCACTTTTATTACATAAATTGTTTAATTCTCTTGTTAATTCTAACTCCATTTGTGCTCTGGCCTTACTTAAATTTTTACTAAATTGTATAGAAAATTCCCGAATCTTGTGTTTTAAATATTCCCATTTACTTATGAATGTAATTAGGTCCTTATGCAATGCTATATCATTAATTATGGATTTAATTTGTGAGCAAAAGTTTTGGTGTTTTAATAAATCAGCATTGAATTTCCAATAACCCTTATTATGTGTTTCTCTTTTGCCCGAGTTGAATGATATGGAGATACAACAGTGATCAGTTAGAGGAGCAGCAGATATTGAAATATCTTTGATGAAGTCGGTTAGGTTATTTGAGGTTAACCAATAATCAATTCTCGATTTGGAAGTCCCATTATCTCTGAACCAGGAAAATTGTTTAAGATTTGGATTCACAGCTCTCCAAGCATCCACTACATTATTATTCAAACAAAAATTAAAAAGGGTAACATTAGGATGAGAGGTATTAAATTTGGGCGGAAAACGATCTAACGCTTCATCCATAACCATGTTGAAATCTCCTCCTATAATAATATTATCAGTTGGGTACACAAGTTTCAACTCGAATAGAGAATCAGAAATTTCAGTAAGTAGTTTGTTATTTAGGGGAGCACTGTTGTACCCATACACATTGAATAAAATAAACAAAACGTCATTAATATTTATAACAACTGAAGCCCAATGGCCATTTGAATCTGTCTCTACCTTTATAATTTTGCCTGGCAGGTTGTTGAACAGTATTGCCACTCCTGCAGAATGTGTAGAAGCATGGCTGAAAATGATTTTGTCCCCCCACTGACTCGTCCAGAACTTCACGTCATCAAGGTTGGAATGTGTTTCTTGCAAAAATACACAGTGTGAGTTTTTGCTTTTGCAAAAAAGAAATAAAGCTTTTCTTTTAATAGAGTTACGAAGACCCCTTGCATTTAAAGAAATACAGGAAAAGGCTGATTTCACTGAGAACATTTAACTAACAGGAAACAAAATAAAAAATAAAAAAAATACGTAAATTAGGATAAACAATCAAATGAAAAATATGTAACCGTGCTCTAATGAACACAAAACAAGATATCTCTCAAACAGAGCACTGTAACAAAATCTCGCTCAACAGCAAGGACATAAAACATCCCACTTACACCTCATGCCAACACTTAAGGTAAGCAATTGTGGACGAGGTAGTTGAAATCAACCGTCCTAGACAATCCGGGTGCCCTCTATGTAGCCATAAGGACCTCGGTAGTAGGCTTTCTTCCCTGCAGCTCTAGCCTCACTGATCCTCGGCCAGAGTGCAGCGCGGGCTTCTCGGTCTTCCTTTGACAAATCTTCGGTGAACTTTATTCCCCTTAGTTTGCAGATATCCGAAACTTTGGTGGATCGCCAGAACTCGTCTCTGTGTTTCCGCATGCTGAACTGAATGATCACCTGCCTGGATTTATCCTTCGTTTTGGAGCCAATGGGGTGAACTGAATCCACGATGTCTTCAAGTTTGTGCTGCAGGTGAGGAGCAATTTCAGCTAACAGTGAGACGACTTCTCTTCGGATATCTTCACCTGCAATTTCTTTCATTCCGATTACTCGAAGATTCCATCGTCTTTTGTAGCGTTCAAGCTCCGACGTGCGGCTTACCAAATCTGCGTGCGAAGTGACAACAGAGGCGAGTTGTTTTTCGAACAAGTTAATTTTAGTTTTACAGTCCTTTATTTCCGCCGCGTTGAATTCCACAGCTTTTGTCAGGTTGACGATCATTAGACTGTTCTCAGTAATCTTATGCTCAATGCTGCTCAGCTTTCCGTCTTGTAGATCGAATCTGGCAACTAAGGTTTCCAGGAGAGCGACGTTGGAAATCTCTGGGGTTTCGTCTCCCTTCTGTTTCTTAGCCGGGGCTTTGGTCGGAGTGTGCTGCAAGGAGGAAGATTCTTTGCGTTTCTCATTGCTTTCGACGTGGTCAACTTCCATGACGTATCCGTGCTCGGCGAGAGCAGAAGTTTTTACAGTCATCCCTTTGTGTCCAGGGGTGACTATTTTGGGGTGATTGGAAGCTTTTTTTGCTGACATAGTCCAGTACTCGCTAATGCGCAAAAATTAGGATGT
>JAWRVZ010000476.1:42500-116476 GCA_037043235.1 Rhodeus uyekii | reverse complement strand
TTAATTCCAGACTAAGCCACTGGGGACTGTTGCCCATGAGACTATCTTTAATCCATTGCAGCTGTGGTGGCAAAATATTTTATCAATTCTGAATAAGAAACTATGCCCTGCAGAGTGTGACAAAGAAAGGGAGGGCTGCTCCAGCATTTATATCTCTAATCCTCAAGGTTAAAGTCTGTTTACTCACTGAAGCTAAGCAGGGTTGAGCTTGCTAATACTTGGATGGGAGACTTACTGGGAAAAACAAGGTTGCTGCTGGAAGTGGTGTTTGGGGCCAAGCAGGGGGAGTCTCCCCTTATGTCTGTGTGGGTCCCAATGCCCCAGTAAAATGACAAAGACACTGTACTGCAACAAGCACCGTCCTTCGGATAAGACGATAAACCGAGGTCCTGACTCTCTGTGGTCATTAAAAATCCCAGGATGTCCTTCGCAAGAGTAGGGGTGTAACGCCAGCATCCTGACCAATTTGCCCATTGGCCTTAGTCCATCATGGCCCCCTAATTCCCCCCATACTATAATTGGCTTCATCACTCTGTCTCCACCAATAAGCTGGTGTGTGGTGAGCGTTCTGGCGCAATATGGCTGCCGTCACATCAACCAGGTGGATGCTGCACATTGGTGGAGGTTAAGGAGATTCCCCCCCCTTCTATGTGAAGCGTCTCGAAAAGCGCTAAATAAAATGTAACTAATTATTATTATTAATTGATTGAAAATCAAAATTCTGAAAATTTAGGCCATATGCCAAGCACATAAATAGTTAACCCACACCTTAAAAGCAAAGCAGGGTAATCCAAGCCTGTGGGAAGGAACAGTAGTAAAGGGTCATTGGACCGCAGACATGCTATCATAACCCACGCGTGCACTGATCTCTGAATCACAAACAAATCGCTTTAGTGTGGGGAAACCTGCAAGCAGTGAAGAAAGAGGGAAGACCGCAACAGACAGAAACTCCACACAGGCTGGCTCCTGAAAGACAGAAAAAAAAAATTAACCATAAGCATTTAGGGACACCCGTAAGGTACAAAAAATAATCTTGGGTCCCCGGTTTTTCACTAAAACTAGAATACTAGCAACATAATTCACAACGTAATACATAATACTACAATTGTTTTTTTTATCAAATTGTTGACGACTTTACACACAGAAGCTTCACTGTATGACACTGGCAGAGTGGATCTTAATTTTCACCTCACTACAGTGATGAGATACACATTTTCTTTGTTTTATGGTTGTTTGGTACTCCTTATTTACTGATACTGAATATGTTTATTATTAACTGAACATATTATTATAATCATGATCTGCAAATCGTATCTTATATAATGCAATATTGCGCACTATTGGGACCGTTGTGATTACCCAGATATCACACATTACGTCTGTTAAAGATCTGGAAAGCATCTGCCGTGTACAAACATCTGAGAAACGTCTTTAATATGTTTTACATCCATTCAATCATATTTTTTGGTTAAATATTGGTAAAAACTCATCACAGCTTTGGCTTTTTGGAGCTCAAGAGTGCCATGTTTGACTGTTTGAGTGTTTAGTGTTTATTTTTTTTTTTTTTTTTTACGAAGTACCACGACTGCCCCGATGGAAATGTAAATCTGTTTCCACAAAAAAAAAAAAAAAAAAAAAAAATTGCATTGTCCTGATCTTCACTGGAAAGGACCTCTTGGAGCTTTAATTGAACCACTCAGATCTAGAGTAGGGTTAGGAGTGTTGGGAGGGCTTTATTGTCCTAACAAGGTATCATGTATTTAATAACAACAAAAAACATTTCCACTCAATATGTTGTTATTATTGCAGACTGTTTTATAATATACTAAAATACTGAGATGTAAATAATATATATCTACCATCTACACTTATTGCAAAGAAAATACTGCTATTTTTACATGGTGTAAATAAAATCCATCTCTATTCTCTTGTGTAAATCTCAAATTACTAAGAAAATATTGTTATTTTCACTTGGCTTAACTACCATCTTAGTGCAAGTAGCCGCTTCCATAATTATTTTTTATATTAATATATGTATGAATGAAGCCTCTTGAATCGGAATCTCTTTTCTCTGATTGTTTGGGGAAAATATTCGAGGCATCAGGAGTGTCAGAAACAGCGTCATCTTGTGACAGCAGAATTAAGCAGAAATAAGCCCGAGAGCAGTTGATTTATTCATTAAATAATGAATTCATCCTTATATTTATATAGGTATTGTATATGCATATAATGACAGTGTATGTGTTAATTTAACATAAGTGTGTGTGTGTGTTAGTAAATGGACTTGAACTCCCAAAAACATGTATTGGTCTGGATTCAAACACCGCGTGTGAAGTGAAGCGTCAGGTGACTGAAAAGAAAGTCAGGCTTTTCTTTTCGCTTTGAAGAAGAAAGTGTTTCCCGTAATCAGCGCGCGCTCTGGTTTTTCAAATCCAGAGGAGCGCGAGTTGTGCATCAGAATATGAAAATTAGGACAATTGGTCAGAAATGAAGTTTCTCATCAGGTTGCTTTTATTGCTCTATTCTTTACTCCACTATGGTAAGATATTCAGCTTTATATGCTCTCTCTTCCTGTAAAATATTAAACTGAAAGTGACTTGTTTTGTCTGTAATCATTTTATTTTCAACAAAAATGCATTTATCATTCGCATTTTGCAGTGTTTGGTTTTACTTGACTTTTGCAAGACACGTTCGTTTGTGTGTTACGGAGAGATAAACGATGAAGCGGTCGATAACAGCGGAAGTGCTGCTGGTTAGTTTATTATTTCTATCAACTCTAATCGCTTTACTTTCGACAGAAATGCTTTTATCGATTATATTTTACGGTGCGTGTTTATGCTCGACCATGACAACCATGCCATAACATTTATTTGTTAGAATCAAATACAATTCGAAGGAAAAAAAATATTCAAAACCAAAGAATATGCATGATAATAATATGCAATGTTTATGGTTCCTCATATTTGCATAAAAAAGTAGCATTGTGCAAGTTCTGAAAGGTTATGTCTTATTCTGGAAAGCATCTGCTGTGAATAAACTGAGAAACGTCAGATTTACATTCATTCGAAACTATAAACATCTTGCTTTTTTTAACGTCTGATAGGAAACGTCCTTGAGACGTATTGCAGATGAACAAACTCTCTAAAAAATACATCTTTCAGATGTTAAACACACATCAGATAGACATTACTGAGATCGATGAGTGCTGGCAGGGGATCAAACAGGATGTGTTTTTAGTTATTGTGTTGTGCATCAGACTGCAAAGATCCTGCATGAGTGTTTCAATGATAGTGAAAGTGAAAGTGTAAATCAATGATATTCTTCTGCTGTTTGATTGGAGGTGTTGCATTATAAATCCAGACTTATTTATCTAAGCTTTATGATCTGAAGGCAAACATTTTCACTGAAAACACTATTGACTGTTCATTTATTTTCCAGGTGCATATGATGATACAGACAAAGTGTCAGTGATGGAGGGAGATTCAGTCACTTTATGCACTGATGTTCAAACAAACCAACATGAAAAGATTAAATGGTATTTTTATGACACTCGCATCGCTGAAATCACTGGAGATCAGAGTAAGATCTGTACAGATGTTCAGTGTAATGAAGGAACTGAGAGATTCAGAGACAGACTGAAGCTGGATCATCAGACTGGATCTCTGACCATCATGAACACCAGAAACACAGATGAAGGAGTTTATCAACTAAAGATCTTCAGTGAAAACGACAGTGAGATCATCTTCAGTGTTTCTGTTCAGGGTGAGTCTTTATGGGTAAAGCAATTCTTGCACATTTAAATCTGATATATTTGCAGTGACATTCAGAGATGGTTTTTTTTCTATTTTCCTGTACATTACCGGTAATTCACATACAATATATAGATAATTTTTCAAAATTATATACTGTTAAAGTGGAATTTGTAGATTTAAATATACATTTAGTTCGGTAAGATTTTCCATTAGACAGTTGATCATTTTATAAGTTGGGTTCTAGTCAAGATGGAGTTTAATTTTATGCATTTATTTTTACATCATTTAAGAACACGCTTTATCATTTGTTTAAATGCATACTCAGTGTTTTAGTTCACCAGGAATCAAATATTCAGAAGATTTCATTTAAAATATCTTAATGAGCACAATATGTATAATCATTGGTTTTCAGTCTGAAAGTCGAGAATTAAAAAAAAAACAATTGCTTTTATATTCACATTTCCATATTATATTTTCCCTAAAACAAGATCCTCCAGCGTCTGTTGGTTTGTGTTTCAGGAGTTTCTGCTGCTGAACGAGATGAAATGAAGAGAAAGTCAGTGAAGGAGGGAGAATCTGTTACTTTAGATCCTGGTGAAATAAATCACCCAAATGATGTGATGAAGTGGTGTTTTAATGAGATTCTCATCACTGAAATCACTGGAGATCAGAGTAAGATCTGTACAGATGATCAGTGTGATGAGAGATTCAGAGACAGACTGAAGCTGGATCATCAGACTGGATCTCTGACCATCATGAACACCAGAATCACAGATGAAGGAGAATATAAACTACAGATCATCAACAGTAGATTCAGCATCTCTAGGAGCTTCACTGTTTCTGTCATTGGTGAGTCTCATTTTGTTATTCTGTGCATTTTTCATTGAGCAATTTTAGAAAACCGATTTCAAAACCTAATTCCTATGGGATCAGATTCCTGCCTAATGTATTAGACAAGGATAATAATAAAAATGAAAAAAAAGCATACATCAAATATGTAAAAATTGTATGCACTGGAGTGACGTCAACTAGAGGAGAGGTTGCCAATCTAGAACTAGTGGAGCAGTGGTGACGCTTCAACCCACCCTAATAAACATGAAACCTGAACTGCAACTGTAAATGCAAGAGCAGAACGTGGAAATAAGAGCAAAGAGACAAACAGCAAAAGTGTGCCAAAAAATAAAATGTGTTGAAGTGGAAGAAAGCATGAAACACAGAGGAATAAAACCAAGAAAACAGAACAAATTTAAGTTTTGCACGCAGCATAGTTTCAATGTGTTTAAAGCTGTTTTGTTTTTTTATCCATGACCACATATATTCAGCAGGAATTTGATCACACAATTTCCTCCCAGTAGAGGTTTACATTGTGGATCCTTCACATGAACATGAAAGCGACAGAAAAGTGTTACGTTAAGTTGACACATTATTAATTTTACAATTTTGAAGTCTGTTGTTATTAACAAGAAAGCTACGTAATATTAGTCATTTTTTCTGTGAAAGCCATTGTTTTAGATGCTATTGCTAAAAGACATGGCAGCATTTATTAAAACCACACAACCTTCTGAAGAAAATGGAAAGATGTAAATGTCATTCAGAAGTATAACTAGAGTTGATTATCAGTCTCTCTGTGTATCTTCAGCTGTTCCAGATTCAGGTCCGTCTGCAGCTGATAAAGCAGAAATAATTGTTGGTGTTGGTGGTGTCGCTGTTCTGCTCGTGGTTGCAGCTGCTGTGACTTACAGATGTGTGACTGCAAGTACAAAAAGCAAGTATTACAGCTGATCATTCAACATTTAGTGTACAAAAAAAACTTAAAAATATCAATGTTTTAATATTTTTATCGTTGTTAACCAAAGTAAGATTTTGTTGTTTTTGTTCAAACAGGAAGCTGGACACTACCTTCCTCAGGTGAGACACTGCGACTGAATCTGTCTGTAAAACACTGAACCTTTATAATAGATGGACATCTGAAAGTATCTGAAGTTTTCTGTCTGAAAGCATGTACGGTCTCATTCAGAAATCATTGCACAGAAACACCAATAATTATTGATTTAAATGAATGCTTCACTACTGGCAAAATAAAACCGAGCCGCTTGGTAGAAACCCAATTTCTTTTTTTTTCTTTTACTAGGTGCCACCTGACTAAAGAAAACAGAGGAGAAAAAAGACTGTTGTTTGCCAAATGGAAAACAAGTAGTAAAACTTCAATACTCACAATGCACTGGGCATGTTGCCGCCTGAGGTAGACTGTTATGAATAAGCTTTCCTGAGTCAAATTACGCCTTGCTTTAGTAAGAAATAATTTGGCAAACTTGTAGTTATAATGTGTCGACTGTTTCCCGGTGCAAAAATGAGTTTTAGCGGGAGTGAGTTACTTTCAGTTTCCAGTGAAGGATCAGCACATTGTAGGCTAACCATCGGGAAAATGGAGAGAACGCCTCGTAGTCAATATTTCAAACTGGATGAATATGAACTCTGTTTTAGGCCAGCCGGAGGAGGAAATACCGTTCTGTCAGTTCTGCCTGAAGTAAAACACAGTCACGCACATGTAAGAAAGATGTTGCTATTGTGTTAAAATATGCCATAATGCCGTTTAAAAAAGTTCCAATAACTGTTGAGTTAATAACCCTCTGCTGATCCGACTGACCGTTAGATCGGGATACAAACACACGGAAGAACAATCTGCAGTTTCACAAAAGCTCTAAAGCTGTCACGTGTTTTGAATTTTGAACTGACATGAATTTCTCAGTCCAGGCAACATGGAGAACGAGTGACCTTTATTGACTTGTTTCACTGACACTGTAACAATAGAAAGCAGGTGAAAGTCAGTGAAGCTACACTTTAAGAGCTCGCTGCTCTTGTGCTGTTTGACTGAGATCTTTACATTCACAAACATCAGAGAAAGAAACACATTTTACTGACTGTGAAGCTGAATCATAAATCCTGACCATTCGTTTAACCTTCTGTGAATCTGTTTCTTTCTCTCAGGAGAATGATGGCACACTCCCCCAGTCTAACAATCAACAGAACCTGCCTTTAATGGGACGTCCCATAATGAGACTGAGACAGAACTGATGAGTTGAGAATGAGTTTATTATTATTATTATATAGAGTATAGTTTATTATATAGTTTACTGTATTATTTTAATTGTTTTAATTATAGATCTTTTCTTTTGCTATTAGAGCAAATGGGAACATAAAAATAATATTTGTGTGGTAGTGTCCATTCACCACTATAGAAGTTTACTCAACTATGATGAACTGTTTCTGATGAAAGAGTAATTTACATTTATTCAGAACAAAACCGCAGAACCAGAGAAAGCCATTAAGATGGTCACTGGAGATGCCGCAAGTTTAATTTCTGTGTTTTCCTTTATAATGTCTACAAATACAGCTGACAAACAGATCAGAACAGATAGTATTTACTACATAAATGCTCTGAGTCTCATACATGACCAGTTCACAAGATGCAAGACACATGTAATGTAAACGTGGAATAAGTGCATTTTTTAAAATCCAAACGAGAAGATGGACAAACTTGAAATATGTACATTTTGCTTTTGATCTGATTGTTTCACATCTTCACTGCCCTTTTCAGTCTGATAGAGATTTGATTTGCATTGACTGAAATGTTTACATGAAGGCTTGTGATCCATCAGTCAGATTACTAACAGATCATTAGAGCGAATGGAAATGTGATCTTGAAAAATGTTTTGTTTACATTCATTTACCAGTATTACTGTCTGGGAACGTACATTTGGTGCATTTTGTCCAAGCCATATGACATATTTGCACATTTCAATATGCAATTGGTCTTCGCAGATTATAATGTGCAAATTTACATTTTAAGGCAATTCAGTCTGTATTACTGAGACTGAATAATGACACATTTTTACATTTTTGGCCTCTTGGCAACACTTTCCCAGCTAACAGGAAATGTTCTCAGAGCGTCAGCTAACGTTCTCTCAGGGTTAGTCCACTAATGTTCATAGAATGTTCTCTAAATGTTAGCACAAATTATTATTTATACGTTGGTCATGGGGGAAAAAAATCTGAAATGATTTACTTGGATGTTTGTCTGACACTTTTAAATGTTACTTGTTTCAGAACGTTCAGAGAATATTTAAGAGTAACATTTTTAGAATGTGTAAATGATGAAACGGAGCAGAAAGATCCGTAACATTTATATAATCAAGAAATAAATATTTTTAAAACTTATGTAAAGATGCTTGATATTTTGACCATTCAGAGAAAATCCTTAATGGAAACATTAGCAAAACGTTCTTAGAACATGTTTCTGTTCAAACTCTCAATCTCAGGAACTAAACCTGTTACAAAATCTAAATATCTGATTTAGTGTTTTATTGTTGGATACATTTCATAACTGTTACTTTCTGCTTAAGTATTGATCATCTGAATGATGTTCACAGTAAAACAATATAATTTGTTATTCAATACAGATTCCAACTTTTTATACTTGAAAATGTCTTAACTGTGTGAAATGTGCAAAGTGAATGTTTTTCTTTATAAATATTTGTTTCAACAAAGTGCAAAGTCTAATATTCTGTGTGTTGTGAGAGTTGCTGATTGAAGTTTGTGTTTGAAGTGAAGATGAAGAACTGTGGGACGTTCCATCTAAAGACTATTTAGACATTATCTGTCCAGTTACCTCCATTTTACGGTTTCAGTTTTTAATGTTTTTTTTTTTGTTTGTTTGTTTTTTCAGTGTGTTTGGAAAATGGAAAATTTTCCAGTGGGAAAATGTTCAGGAATAAAAGCTTCTGGATGCTATTAGAGCACAATTGCATGAAACTAATACAGTTCTTTCTTGAATCAGCAAGGTGAAATGACAATCACATTCATCACATGATTTTTTAATCCATTAAATCAAACATATTAAGTTTGTGAGTCAAAAGATAAACAAGCCCCAGAAAGTGAATAAAAACATTGAAGTAATCCAGTGACTCCAGTGATTTACTCTATATTTTATGAAATGATGTGAGTCACACACACAAAACAATTTTTCTAATAGATTTTAATCTGTAAAAATTGATTTTTTTGTATGTCTTCAGAATTGAAATAGCCTGACTAAATGGAAAAAACTTAGACTGCAAACTGTAGGCGTTTGAACTGCTTCCTGCTGAAGATAATAATGCCGGTTATTTGTTCACTGAATGACTGCAACAACTTCCTGAATACGGCTATGTTTTTACCTGTTGTTGTTTTACACAATTTTGAACCAGTGCTGATAAATGTAGTTAAATGGCTAGAGAAAAGTAGAATGCTGTGTGAATCTCCTTGGTTTAAGAACTTCAAATGGTTTTATAATTTGATTGAATAATCAATTACCATGTATATAAAAAAACCTAAACCGTTTAAACCTTCTCACTGTCTCTCGCTGTCAGTCTCATTTCCGTGTGACTCCAGCAACTCAACATCCGAGTCAAACTGAAACCTGCTGCGGTTGGTTTTCTACAGAAACAGGGTTTGATCTGTATGAACAAACATCTTGTGCATGACAATGGCCATTTATTTAACCTTTGTTTAATTTTTTTGCTGCACAATCAATTTGTTAAAATAAGAACATTTTGTCTCATTAATTTCATTATGTTCATCTAATTTATACCTAAGAACGATATGTGCTTTTATAAATGTTTCTCTGTATCAGTGAAGATGCTCATTGCACTGAGAGTAGAGTTACAACTTCTACCAGCAGGTGCTGGAAGGATGAAGATTGTAAACAGACACTGTAATCTGTGCTCCTCTTCCTCACTCGGACAACATGGTTTAATTAACATCAGGTCAAAAAGCTTGATGTTTAAATTAATCCATATAAGTACATAGTATTTAGTAAATTGCTATGCAAAAGCCTCATTCATTCATTCCCAAAAGGATGGGGAATACATACATTTACAAAAAAAAGAGGAAATTACTAAAGAATTCAACTTCTGCTCACTTTTCCTAAAACAATGTTTAAGGACTTAAACCACACTGTGAGTTGAACTGATATTAAATACCAAGAACATAAAGCAATACACACAGAACTGAAGAAACGGACGCTCAGAGTAATTTTTTATGCGGATGCAAGAAACAGCAGCACATCATCGGTGTGAAAGTAACACGTTGGTCAGTTACACATCATTGTGTCTGCAAACAAAGAGTTGAAGATGAAGCGTCTCATTCATTTGCTCTTATTGCTTTATTCTTTACTCCACTACGGTAAGACATTCAGCTTTATATTCTCTCTCTTCTGGCTGATGATAAAAACCAGAAGTGACTGTTGTTTTGTCTCTAATAATTTTTTATTGGACAGAAATGTGTTTATCATTGTAATTTTGCAGTGTTTGGTTTTATTTAACCATTGCAACACATTTATTTGTTAAAATCTCATACGTAAACTAAAGAATGTACACAATAATACAATTGCTTTATGATTCCTCATATTTGCTTAAATAACATTGTGCAAGTTCGTCATTGTGCAAGAGTTATGTTTGGATATGAGAAGAGCAGGATGTGGTTTGATGTTTGCAAAGATCCTCCTCATGTTTGTCTGAGTGAATGTGTAACTCAAGCATGTTCTTCTAAGAGAAACAAGGCAGGAATAAACGGATGTGTTTGTGTGTTCAGACTCCAGTTCTGCTCTTATGTGCTGTGAAGCACAACAGTCACACCAGACAGGATTCAATCATTTCTGCAAGGGTTATGAATGTGTCAGGAAAAGATGATTAATATTTGTGTGGGTTCCAGCTCATGTTGGGGTGAAAGGAGACGAAGCAGCAGACAAACTAGAAGAGACATGGAGATACCTGTCAGAGCTATAATTAAAAAGCAAACAAGTAAAAGGCTTCGACAACAGTGTAAAACAGGAAGTAAAGGAAGAAACATGCATGTAATGCAGACAAATGTTGGAGAATGCAAGTGGTCAGGTGGAAGTAGATGAAAGGAAAATATTTTATCCAGACTCAGAATAGGCACAAAACCATAAAACTATGCAATTAATGTCCAAGCATCCGAGAGAACATTGAGTTGGAGGTGGAGGACACGTGCTAAACTGGTGCGGAAGCGGAAGAAGAAGAAGCAGAAGAACGTGCAGAATAATTATCTCTCTTTGGCATCGATCATCGATCAAGAGGAACTCTTTGATATGTTTTTTGAATAAGTGTTGAAGATGAAGTTTCTCATCAGTTTGCTCTTATTGCTCTGGTTTTTATTCCACTACGGTAAGATATTCAGCTTTATATTCTCTCTCTTCCTGCCGACGATAAAACCAAAAGTAAACTAATCGCTTTATGCTTGATAGAAATATGTTTATCTTTTGTATTTAGCAGTGTTTTTGCTGGAACATTGTAAAATATTTCTTTGTTGAAATCTCACTGACTGTCAGATGCTGATTGGAGGCCCCCTCCCTATAATGGGCCCCCACCTCACTACCAGTAGCCTTTACCTTTAACTGAACTCAATGACTAAAGATTTAATGAAACACAGTATAGATGTATGTTGTTCTCATCAAGCCAGAAAACTTTCTAATTTATGCTCATTAGCTCCGACTAACAGGAAGTCTGTTTTTTTTTTTTTTTTGAATGTGGATTTTTCTGAAACCAACAGACACTGAAGATGCTAAATTTTGAACAATTATTGAATATCTTGAACGGCTTTGCCATGGCGAGAGATTAAAGTAAGGGAAAAAAAGAAAAACAGCAAATGTCTCATTTGGCAAAGTCTTTGTTTTATTAAATTAAGATTGTATATTTGGTAATATAGCCTGAATTATTTTAAAATGCATGTATTATGTTTCAGATCAATATATTTGTTTTCTTTACAATGTTGTATTTTGAGATTCATGAGATTGAGCAATATTCTGCACTGAATTATAAACCCTTTATTCCTTTAGAATATAATATGAACTTTACAAAAGACCACATTGAATTTTCATCCAATGTAATATTTTTAAGAAGTTGTTAAATATTCTGCATATTTCTGTCCTCCCTCTTCCTCTGTCTCTCTCTGTGTTACTGTGTGTCTGTCTGTCTATCTGTCTATTTTAGGAACTCCTCCAACCCTATTTAAACACACCTGAAGCTGCTAATCAAGCCAGTGAGTTTTTTTGGCCACTGACAACATAGTATTATATAATTAGCAGCTTGAATTCAGCAGCTTGAATTCTACTTCAAGCAGTGTTTGTATTGTGACACTCTTGTGTATTTTGTATCTTCAAGATTAATCAATTTCTGTTTTCCTCAACTTGTAAGTTTCTTTGGATAAAAGCATCTGCTAAATTAATAAATGTAAACAGAAATATATAAATATTGATGAAATTATATTATTATTTGGCAGGACCAGTTTTCTAAATTCTGTTTGTCAGAAATATCTGTGATTTCATGTACTGATTCAGACAGAACTAACATCTGTGTTTTTTACTGAGGAGGGATTTTCTGTGTAATAGACATGAGCGTTACAGAATGTCATGTGAGCATCACATATGACGCGTCTTTAAATGATTAATTTATTGATTTAATTCAAATTCACTTAAAAACGTACAACTCGCATGATTTTATAAACATGTTTTCTTTGGATACCACCCATTTTTAAATTAAATGATAGTATGCCTTTGGAGCGCAAACGGCAGCTTAGAAAACACACAAAGAGACCTAACAGATTAGTGCCATCTGGTTGAAAGACAAAATAGTTCAGATATAAATCTTCTATCAGGTATAGCATTATGATGTTGTCACAGTTCTGTCATGTGTCCGTTTACTTCCTGTTCCTCACGTGTTTCTCCCAGTGTTTTTCCATCCACAATTAATCTCCCCGTTAGTCTTGTCAGCTGTGTCTAATCAACCCTTGTGTTTATATACCCAGTGTTTCCCTCTGTCTTTATCTGTCATTTAGTCAGACACCATATCACCCTGTTGAGGGTGGTAAGACTGGTTGCCCACTGAAGCTGAGCAGGGCTGAGGCTGGTTATTTTCCTGGATGGGAGACTCCTGGGAAAAACTAGGTTGCTGCTGGAAGTGGTGTTAGGAGGCCAGTAGGGGGTGCTCACTCTGTGTCTGTGTGGGTCCTAATGCCCCAGTATAGAGACGGGGACACTGAACTGCAACAAGCACAGTCTCTCGGATGAGACGTTAAACCGAGGTCCTGACTCTCTGTGGTCATTAAAAATTAAAACCATTGGCCTTAGTCTATCATGTTCATTATTATCAATGTTTATATTGGATGTTAATTGTGTTTCTCTCCCGTTGGACATTTCCCATTGGACTGCTTACTAGTTTCGCACAAGTCATGCACTTTTGTTGTGTATTTTGGTCAGTGTTTTGTTTTGAGTACATTATTAAAAAGAGTACGTTATTATTTCCTCATCCTCCTATACATCGTATGCCTGACAGATATAAGACATTGAAATAAAAGACAGTTATATTAAAAGACAACTTTGTTAAAATTTAGATTTTAGTTTTAGTTTTTGTTATAATTTTGGTTTTATCTGACTTTATTTACAGTTTATAACTCATCTTTAAATCCCACTCTGCCTCTGAGTATAAAATGCTTGTTTAAATATCTTCAAACATATCTAAAAATTTGCCAGTGCCATTGTTTTGTCTCAATTCACACCATTGATGTTTTTGTTTCTAAGGCAATTGTCTAAAAATGTCCTAATCTAAAGTGCTGGGTACTGGCTTCGGCCCATCATTTCTACTAGCAGCTATATTTATAATTGTTATTCAAAAGTCAGTAATTAAATGAAGACAAATAGAACATACATATATATATATATATATATGTATATATATTGCTTACTTAATATTTCATCCATTCATCATTAAACTAAAATGTAGTCAGCCAATTCAAATGATCCACTATCTACTGTCTCTCATGGTGTTATTATATTTTATAAAAATTTAAAAAAAAAGCATGCAATTGTGTCTTAATGAGTTGGAAACTTACATTTTAATAAAATATAGTAAAACATGAATTTCAATATGAAAGCACTCAGTTGTGTGAATCCACGGATAGGATAAACATGAATCAGGATGTGGTTATGATGTTCATAAAGTTGTTTAAGATCATTCATGAGACCCAAATATGTGTGTCTGATGAATAAATGTGTAAATAAAATAAAAAAATCCTTTGCATTTGTTTTTTTAGCATTATTACTTTGTTTGCCTAATAATGAACTGTTAATTTCTTCTCCAGGTGTTTCTGCTGTTGATACAGTTGAAGTGTCAGTGATGGAGGGAGATTCAGTCACTCTAAACACTGATGTACAAATGAACCAACAAGACAGAGTTAGATGGTATTATCAAGACACTTGCATCGCTAAAATCAATGGAGATCGGAGTAAGATCTGTACAGATGTTCAGTGTAATGAAGGAACTGAGAGATTCAGAGACAGACTGAAGCTGGATCATCAGACTGGATCTCTGACCATCATGAACATCAGAATCACAGATGAAGGAGAATATCAACTAAAGATCTTCAGCTTAAACGACAATGAAAAGATCTTCAGTGTTTCTGTTCATGGTGAGTCTTCAAATTTTAAAGCAAGTCTTATAAATGTAAATCACAGCATTGTGTTTAGTGATATATTTGCAGTGACATTCAGAAGTGTTTTTCTCTTTACATGTTTAATTAACATGCAGAATAAAGAATTTATTCAAAAAAACATTTATTGTTAAAGTGGAATTTCTAAATTTTTATATTTAGCATTCTATAATTTTATAATTAGCTCAGTATGATTTTCCTTTGGATAGCTGATAGCTTTGTCCTAGGTGTTTGTCTTTTTTTAAACACAATTTAAGATCACTTTTTATTCTCAATTGTTTAAATACATACTAAAATGTTTGGTTCACCAGAAGATTTTTTGATTCCTGAAGTTATTTAAAATGTCTTAAGAACAAAATGCATATACATGTTGCTTTTCAGACTGAAAGTTTATCGCTTATATATCCACATTTTGCATGTTCCCTAAAATAGAAATTGTCCAATCATCTGTGGATTTTTTTTTTTTTCAGTTAAACAAGATGAAATGAAGAGAAAGTCAGTGAAGGAGGGAGAATCTGTCACTTTAGATCCTGGTGAAATTAAAAACACAAATGATGTGATGAAGTGGTATTTTAATGAGATTCTCATCGCTGAAATCACTGGAGATCAGAGTAAGATCTGTACAGATGTTCAGTGTGATGAGAGATTCAGAGACAGACTGAAGCTGGATCATCAGACTGGATCTCTGACCGTCATGAACATCAGAATCACACATGAAGGAGAATATAAACTACAGATGATCAACAGTAAATTCAGCATCACCAGGAGCTTCAGTGTTTCAGTCACTGGTGAGTCGTTCATTCAATCATTCGCTCATTTCATCATTCTGTGCATTTTCCCTTGAGCATTTTGAAATATTGCATTCCTCCCAGTTTTCATTGTGGATCCTTCACATGAACAAAAACAGACAGGTGTTACATTGAGTTTTATGTCATGCGATGAATTTTACAATTTTGAAGTCTATTATTTTTCATAAGAAAACCATAATATTAGTCAATTTTCTGTGAAAACCACTGTTTTAGATGCTATTGCTAAACGAAACGACACCATTTATTAAAACCACACAAGTTTCTGAAGAAGATAAAAAGGTCTAAATTTCAGTCAGAAATATTGGTAGAGATTATGATCATTCACTGTGTTCTCTTCTGTTTCGGTTTCAGGTTTTTCCTCAGCTGTTAAAGCAGGAATAAGTGCTGTTGTTGTAGGTGTTGTTGTTCTGCTCGTGGTTTCAGAGGCTGTAATTTAAAAGGCAAGGCAAACAGCAAATGTCACAGAGATGAGTAAATATTTTAAACAAACTTAAGTTAGATTAAGAAATATTAGCCTGAAATTTTAAAGAAGTTGTAAAAGCATCAAGCTTGAAAAGTTTGTTAGTATGAATTAACACGTTAGCATTACCTAGCATGCTGTAAGCATGTTTTAATTGACAAGCATTTAATTGGAAAGCATTAATTACATGATGCTAGCATAATTTGTACGATTTATGAATCAATTGAGATGGTCAACGTTAAAATATGTACATGTTTATTATTTTCCTTTTGATCTGATTGTTTCACGTCTTCACTATCTTTTCAGTCTGATGGAAATTTAATTTGCATTGACTGAAATGTTTACATGAAGGATTATGAACTCAGCCATCAGTCAGATTACTAACAGTTCATTAGAGTGAATGGAAATGTGATCTTGAAAAATGCTTTGTTTACATTAATTTATCAGTATTACTGTCTGGGAACATAAATATGCACTTTGGCACAACATTTTAGCAAAATGTTCTTGAAATATGTTTCTGTTCGCTGGAATGGGATTTGAAAAAAATCCAAAAGAACATCTATCTTGAAAACAGCAGTGTTAAGTTTTTGATGCTGAATGCCTCATTTAACCAGCAAAACTCAAACGTTTGTTAACCCTAAACTGGAGTTTTTACCAGCAATACTTGAAGAAATGAAACATTTCACACTCCACTCTGATACTTGAATGTCTGATTAAGAAAGGCAGTTAAAATCAAGCAAGAATAGATCCATGAAATATCACCTGATCAAACTCGATGAATCTCAGAAACTGAATTTTGATGTGAATTTTAGCTCCCCAACAGTTTGATGTGAAGATGAAGAACTGTGGAACGTTCTAAGTAAAGACTATTTACACATTATATGTCTTATTTGCCTCCTTTTTACTGTTTCAGTTCTTAACTTTTTTCCGTGTGTTTGTATTGTAGAATATTATCAGATTGTAAACCAGAGGACCAGATATGTTAAATGAAGAGCAGGAGTCAGAAGTGCATCAATAGAAGACATTTTAGTGAAGTTTAGTTTGCAGTTTCATCAGCAGAAGCTTCAGATCTCACAAGGAGTTCGTAGGCCGCCCCACTTACAATAACATTGTTACAGCAATTATACTCTAACCGAGGGTGCTAACTACATCATTACTGAAGATTAAATTATTCTGATACCCAAACTTTATTTAAACTTTATTTTTTTAAAGTTTTTAATATTATATAGATACGTCTGTCTAAAACATAACGATGTGCACAGATCACTTGCACATACACTGGTTACTTAAAGCTACTTAAATGCCCTATTTAAACGAAGGCCTATTCCTGACTTAATCTAAGCCCAGTTTATAAAACCTGACCAAACTGTTTAATAGTGGATAATTGAATAATCATTTGTTGTAATTACTGTTATTTTATACACTTTTCATTACAGTTTAATATTATGTTGGTGATTTAGAAGAGTTTCTGTGATGTTTTGGCTTTAGGCTGTCAATATACAGTGATGATGTGTGTTTATGAGTTTATAACAAACATTAAACGTTTCCCTGGATAAATACACCTAAGAATGGTATTTATGTGAGTTTTATGAAATGTTTCTCTGTATCAGTGAAGATGCTCATTGCACTGAGAGTGCAGTTACAATTTCTACCAGCAGGTGCTGGAAGGATGAAGATTGTAAACAGACACTGTAATCTGTGCTCCTCTTCCTCACTTCATCCTGGAAACATGGTTCAATGAAAATAAACTCAAAATCAAATCCTCAATTACACAATTAATCTAGAACTTTGACAATCACTATTAATAACTAATGGAGTTATGCAGTGATCCCGTACTCGTTTGTACCTGTAAAATCTATGTTTAAATTCATCCAGATATTTAATGTCTATGACCAAAGTAATGGATCGCAAATTTTTACTATACTTACTATACTTTTTACTATATATTTACACATACAAACAAAAAGGAAGTTAAACAACTTTATTTCACTTTTCTTAAAAAATATTTTAGGGAAAATGTTTGATTTCAAATGTTTAGACAAACAAAACCACACGGTGAGATGAAGTGATATTAAATACTAAGAACATAAAATAATATTTACACAGTACAATCGGAAACTTTTTAACTAAGATTGTGACGAAACAGCAGCGTCATCAGCGTGTAACTGACCAACGTGTCACTTTCGCATCGATGAAAACAAAGAGTGGAAGATTAGGCTTCTCGTCAGTTTACTCTTATTGCTTTATTCTTTACTCCACTACGGTAAGACATTCAGCTTTATATTCTCTCTCTTCTGGCTGATGATAAAAACCAAAAGTGACTGTTGTTTTGTCTCGAATCATTTTATGTTCGACAGAAATGCGTTTATCTGTTGAATGTGGCAGTGTGTGATTTTACTTATTCTCATACATGAACGCAAAACAATAATAACATTAGTTTTTTTATATATAATCCCTAATATTTGCTTAAATTATTAACACTGCAAGTTCGTCAAGAGTTATGCTATGTCTGGATGTGAGAATAAAAGGATGTGGTTTGATGTTCATCAGTTTGCAAAAATCCTCCACATGTTTGAATAAGTGAATGTGTAAATCAAGCATGTTCTTCTAAGAGAAACGAGGCAGGAATAAAGGGATGTGTTTGTGTGTTCAGACTCCAGTTCTGCTCGTATGTTCTTTGAAGCACAACAGTCACACTAGACAGGATTCAATCATTTCTGCAAGGGTTAAAAATGCGTCATCAAAAGATTTAGAATTTTTTGTGTGTTGCAGATCATGTAGGGGCGAAAGCAGATTAAGCAGCAAACAAACTGTGCAGGACACTAGAAGAGACATGGAGATATCATACAGTAGATATCAGTTAAAGCTACAATTAAAAAGCAAACAAGTAAAAGACGTTGACAACAGTGTGAAACCGAAAGTAAAGGAAGAAACATGTATATGCAATACAGACAAATGCTGGAAAAGCAAGTGGTCAGGTGGAAGTAGATAAGAGGAAAATATTTTATCTATACTCAGAATAGGCATAAAACTGTGCAATTAATGTCCAAGTATCCGAGAGAACATTGAGTTGGAGGTGGAGGACACGTGCTAAACTGGTGCGGAAGCGGAAGCAGAAGAACGTGCAGAATAATTATCTCTCTTTGGCATCGATCATCGATCAAGAGGAACTCTTTGATATGTTTTTTGAATAAGTGTTGAAGATGAAGTTTCTCATCAGTTTGCTCGTATTGCTCTGGTTTTTATTCCACTACGGTAAGATATTCAGCTTTATATTCTCTCTCTTCCTGCCGACGATAAAACCAAAAGTAAACTATAATCGCTTTATATTTGATAGAAATATGTTTATCTTTTGTATTTAGCAGTGTTTTTGCTGGAACATTATGAAACATTTCTTTGTTGGAATCTCATTGTAAGATGCTGATTGGAGGCCCCCTCCCTATAATGGGCCCCCACCTCACTACCAGTAGCCTTTACCTTTAACTGAACTCAATGACTAAAGATTTAATGAAACACAGTATAGATGTATGTTGTTCTCATCAAGTTGGACAACTTTATAATTTATGCTCATTAGCTCCGACTAACAGGAAGTCTGTTTTTTTTTTTATGTGGATTTTTCTGAAACCAACAAAGACACTGAAAATGCTACATTTCGAATGATTATAGAATATCTTGAACGGCTTTGCCATGGCGAGAGATTAAAGGACAAAAAAGAAAAACAGTGAATGTCTCGTGTGGTAAAGTCTTTGTTTTATTAAATTAAGATTGCATATTTGGTAATATAGCTTGAATTATTTTAAAATGAATGCACTATATTTCAGATCAATATATTTGTTTTCTTTACAATGTTGTATTTTGAGATTTATGAGATTGAGCAATATTCTTCTCTGAATTATAAACCCTTTAGAATAGTAAAATATTTATTTAGAATATAATGCGAACTCTGCAAAAGATCGCATTCTATACAGGTGGAAGTAGATGAGTGGAAAATATTGTATCCAGACTCCGAATAGGCATACAACTATGCAATTAATTCATCCATTCACGGATAAGACGGAGTGCGCATGCCATAAACAGCTGCGCTCCACAAAAGACTGTTCCAGAAGTCTTGTAGCGTTTGTGTTTAGATTACTAACTGTGTGCGTCCATTGGAGAAAAGTGAGTTTCATATTCTTCATTATTTGTTTATGGTGGATTATATATGTGAATATGTATGTCATTAATCCGCTTGAGAGTAATAATGAGTCATGCCGTCTCGTTAGCAAAAGAGGAAGGTCATTGTAAAATGCTTATGCAGGTTGTTTGTACGTGTTTTAAGTGTTTCTTATGTATTATCAACAGATTCAGCATTATTTGTTCTGTACAAACGAATGGAGAAATATAGTTTATAATTCATCTGGTTAAGTGATTATTGATTGTATTGATTGATGTAGATTTCTCAAGATTAAAGATTCAAGAGTTTTATTTGTCACATACACAGTTATATACAGAATATATACAACCGGCAGTGAAATGTGAACAGGTCCGCACCATGGACAGTGCAAATAAAAGTTGCAAAAAAACACGTTAAAATAGAAAAAGAATAAAAGTACTGTACTATATATACATATGTAGAATTATGAATAAATCAAGTAAAAAATAAGAGATGTGGAATAAAATAAGTGAGATAAACTGTGAACTAAACTGTAGAATATAAAAATAAATATGTGGATAACAGAAGTACAGAGTGTAATGTGCAAACAGGATTATAACGAGTTGTTACATAGTAACAACGAGAACAAAGTGCAGTGCAATATCAGTATGTGGAGTTTGTTTATACTGAAGTGAAGTCACGTGATGTTAGTGACAGCGTTCAGGAGTCTGATGGCCTGGGGGAAGAAACTCCTCCTGAGTCTCTCAGTTTTGGCCATCAGGCTTCGGAAGTGCTTACCAGATAACAGCCGGGTGAAGTGAGGGTTAGCAGGGTGGTTAATGTCCTTGATTATTTTTGTAGCTCTACCTCTGCAGTGTTTGATGTAGACGTCCTGCAGAGACGGGAGAGCTGACCTTGAGATGCGCTCGGACAAGCGCACAACTCTTTGCAGGGCTTTGCAATCGTGACTGGTGCTGCTACCATACCATGCTGTGATCAATAACGGTTATTCAAAGGGTGGGAATCATTGAATCATTCAGTGGATTTAAATCAAAGGGTGGGTCCCTCACAACACAAAAACCACATCTCAACTCGCCTTATTTTCATTATTATTCAAAACTAGTAAAAAAAAAAAATTAACATAAAATATGCTTGCTGTTATCTCAGTTTTTTTATCCAGCGCCCTATAGTGAATGCGATTGCATGATAACTTAAAGTCGAGCAGTTAATCAGAATCTAGAATCTCAGCTGATGTGCCTCATGCTCTATACTTTTACATTTTACATTTATGCATTTGGCAGACGCTTTTATCCAAAGCGACTTACATTGCATTCAAGGAACACATTGAATCAGTTCTTGCTTTCCCTGGGATTGAGCCCATAACCTTGGCACTGTAAACACCAATGCTCTACTGACTGAGCTACAGGAAATCTCAACAGATTCTAACCTGAGATCTAGTTTGTGTTTAACCCTGAACACAGATTTGCGGTAATAAAAGGATGCAACATAATCTACTAGAGTTAATAATTTCAAATGTAACGATTTATTAATAGTCAGGCAAATGTATCATGCCAATTGCATAATTCAAAATATAATCAATACAAAACATTGAATGCTCAGAAATGGAGTAATAGATTAATGTCTGACCTTAGAAAAATACTTAATGCATTACCAAAACATCTCTGAAGTTTTCAACCTTTAACACCTTTTGGTTTATTTCTGCGGGAGTGAGACCTTTGTACCAATCATTGAAGTCACCAAAACATGTATTGTCACTTATGGCACACTCTTAACATTGCATGGATTTTGAGTTAGTGTTGTGTTATAGAGAACAGAGGGTTAAGGTGAGTTGTGAACTGCTCGGCCTGATGCATCTCGAGTGATAATGCTAGTTTTGTAAGAGAGTTCAGATGTTTGTTTCTTGATAGTAGACCAGACATTTCGGTATCTTCCATTTTTTCCAGTCTTAAAGTATGATGTTCATTGAGTTGTGGAAGATCCAAATATGTTTGTCTAGTGAATGAATGTGTAAATCAATGATATTCTTCTGCTGTTTGTTTGCACACATTTATTTTGCATTACTATTTTGTTTGGTCTATAGTGAACTGTTAATTTCTTCTTCAGGTGTTTCTGCTGTTGATACAGTTGAAGTGTCAGTGATAAAGGGAGATTCAGTCACTCTAAACACTGATGTTCAAACAAACCAACAAGACCGAATTAGATGGTATTTTAGTGACACTCGCATCGCTCAAATAAATAGAGATCAGAGTAAGATCTGTACAGATGTTCAGTGTAATGAAGGAAATGAGAGATTCAGAGACAGACTGAAGCTGGATCATCAGACTGGATCTCTGACCATCATGAACACCAGAATCATGGACTCGGGAGTTTATCAGCTACAGATCAGCAGCGGCAGCAGAGACATTGAAAATATCTTCATTGTTTCTTTATATGGTGAGTCAATATTTTTACAAGCAAATAATGTACATTTAATCACATCAATGATTAGGGATATTTCACTGGCCTTCAGAGGTGTTTTTTTCTCCATGCCTGTATATCAAGTGGACGGGTGGGGGGATTGTGGTTACCTCAGACAAGGAAGTTGACTTGTATTTCACTCAACATTTTTCATTATTTATAAGAGTACGCACTTTGGGCTGGTATTTTTTTTTAAATGTTTTTTTTAAAAGGGTTTTAAGCTGTAGTTGGGCTGGAAATCTTCAATCCAATCTGGCAACACTGTTGCTGTTACTGTGACGCAGCCGACACGTGATGTGATGACATCATCGGTACACAAAAAAATATACGGATTGGCCGTCCACACAAGACTGCAAGGGTGTCGGATTCAGATCTATCCACTTTAGGACCCGGTATCAAAAGAGAGCGGATTCAGTCTCCCAAATCGCCGGATCCATGTGGACGGAACGCCAATCCGATAACAAATGTATGCGGATACAGTGATCCACGTTTCCGTGTGGACGGGCCCTTAGAGATGGGAAATATACACTCACCTAAAGGAACACCATACTAATACTGTGTTTGACCGCTTTCGCCTTCAGAATTACCTTAATTCTACGTGGCATTGATTCAACAAAGTGCTGAAAGCATTCTTTAGAAATGTTGGCCCATATTGATAGGATCGCATCTTGCAGTTGATGGAGATTTGTGGGATGAACATCCAGGGCATGAAGCTCCCGTTCCACCACATCCCAAAGATGCCCTATTGGTTTGAGATCTGGTGACTGTGGGGCCATTTTAGTGCAGTGAACTCCTGTTCATGTTCATGGAACCAGTTTGAAATGCTTTGTGACATGGTGCATTATTATCCCCCCCCCCCCACTCAGTACCCCTCCTTCATCTACCTCATTATGTTGTCTCTCTGAGGAATTGGTCTCCTCTCTTACAGACTCTTTTTGCATTCAGTATTATAATTTTATACCTGCACTGATTTAAAATCTGAATTCGCACTATTGTTACTATTATTTGCACTATTTGCCATCGCCACTTTACCTCCATAATTCACTTTATCCATATTTTATTTTTTATCTTATGTTGTTGTTACTGTTAAACTTTTGTTGTTATTGTTTTGTTGTTGTTAGGCACCTTGGGTCTGAGAGTCATAGATTTTCAATTATCTGTATGTATGTACTGTATGTATGGCAGAATTTACAATAAAGCTTACTTTGAAAACAAGATCCTCCAGCAACTGTTGGTTTGTGTTTCAGGAGTTTCTGCTGCCAAAGAAGATGAAGTGAAGAGAAAGTCAGTGAAGGAGGGAGAATCTGTCACTTTTGATTCTTGTGTAATAAGAAACCCAAATGATGTGGTGAAGTGGTATTTTAATGATATTGTCATCACTGAAATCACTGGAGATCAGAGTAAGATCTGTACAGATGATCAGTGTGATGAGAGATTCAGAGACAGACTGAAGCTGGATCATCAGACTGGATCTCTGATCATCATGAACACCAGAATCACAGATGAAGGAGAATATAAACTACAGATCATCAGCAGAAAATTCAGCATCACTAGGAGTTTCGGTGTTTCTGTCACTGGTGAGTCTCATTTCATCACTCTGTACATTTTCCCTTGAGAAATTTAAGAAAACAGTTTGAAATATTTAATTCCCCCCAATAAATGTTTTCATTGTGGATCTTTGACACGAACAATAAAGACAGACAAGTGTTACATTGAGTTTTATGTCATGCTATGAATTTATAATTTTGAAGTCAGTTGTTGTTGTTAGAAAAAAATGCATATCGTTATATATTTATCAAAACCAAACAAGCTTCTGAAGAAATTAGAAAGGTGTAAATGTCAGTCAGAAGTATTGGTAGAGTTGATTATCATTCACTCTCTTGTAATAATGATTGTGTGTGTTCAGCTGTTCCAGATTCAGGTCCGTCTTCAGCTGTTAAAGCAGCAATAGTTGGTGTTGTTGCTATTGTTCTGCTTGTGGCTGCAGCTGCTTTGACTTACAGATCAAGACGAAAAAGCAAGTATTACATACAGCTCATCTTTCAAAATGTAAATATGAGATTTATAAAAAAAAGACTTTCATCGTCTGTTACGGAAATTTCCCCATTTTCTGTTAGAGGCAAAAGATGAGACCAAAGACCCAGTACTGTGAGACGAAAAGTTTTAATTTTTGCAAGAATGTCATTCATAACTCAGAGATCTGTCAGCGACAGTCTTCTATGACCAGACAGCCTCTTTTATCTTCCTGGCAAACAGATGAGTTCATGAAACTGTTACAGATTGCAACCGTACCCTTTAGAGAGAGAGAGAAGAAAAAAAAAGTATTGTGTACTATTATTTTATAACTAAATATAATTTAAGCTTATGCAACCTTATATTTAGCACCCTAAATTTGTATACCTTATTGTGACAACTTTTCAGAATGTCAACGGGAGAGCAGGTAAACTTTGTTTGGCAGGGTTTTTTATTGGCAGCAACACCAAAATAAACACAAGCACGAGGGCTTTAACAAAAATAACACAAATGCTTTTCAGCAGCTTTTCAGCAGTCCTCTAGTAGCAGCATCTCTCGAGTCACTGCAAAATGAATACACCTGTTAGATCTCGTTAACAGAGGCGTGTCCCTTAACCATCAGCCCTCCCAAACTCCTCCTCCGCCCGCAGCAGCCTCTAGACCACACCCCGCTGGCCACACTTATATACTGTACGCAGTTTGTGTAATGCATACAAAAACATTTCCATTACATCTTCCATTTTGCTAAATAAGGAGGGAAACTTCAATACCCATAATGCACTGGGCATGTTGCCATCCAATTCCACGCCCACCAGTCTGTTATAGATACGCTTACTTGAGTCAAATATCGCCTTGCTTTAGTAGGAAATACTTAACTGCAAATGTGTCGACCTGTATTGTTCCTGAGTGCAATAACTCAACTAGGATACTGTAGGTTCAGCAGGAGGGAGTTCAGTTTCCAGTGGAGGATCAGCACATTGTTGTGTCTAAAGGCTGCAAACACAATATTCTGTTAGTTCCGACTGAAGTAAAACACTATCACGCACATGTAAGAAAGGTGTTGCCATGGTGTTCAACTATACCAACTGTTTATAGAGTAGACAAAGTATGATAGATTTTTCAGGGATAAACCTATCCTTACAATAACTGTTCTGTTAATAACCCTCTGCTGATCCGCCTATTGACTGTAACAATAGAAAGCAGGTGAAAATCAGTGAAGTCACACTTTAAGAGCTCGCTGCTCTTGTGCTGTTTGACTGAGATCTTTACATTCACAAACATCAGAGGGAGAAACACATTTTACTGATTATGTATCTGAATCATAAATCCTGATCATTCGTTTAACCTTCTGTGAATCTCTTGCTTTCTTTCAGGAGAATGGCACACTCCCCCAGTCTATCAATCAACAGAACCTGCCACTAATGGGACGTCCCATGATGATATTTTAATAGTTTCACTCAAAAGGAATCTGAAGAGAAATTAGGAAAAAGGAAAAAGCAATTCTCATTGCATTGAAAAAGTGTCATGATACCCTATTATTACAGAGCGTTGAGGAAACGCTATTATAGATCTTTTCTTTTGCTAGTAGAGCAAATGGGAACGCAAAAATAATGTGTTGTAGTGTTTGTTCACCACTATAGATGTTTAGTCAACTATGAGGAATTCTGTTTCTGATGAAAGAGTAATTTACATTTATTCAGAACAAAACCTCAGCACTTGTGCTTTCAGAATCAGAGAAAGCCATTAAGACGGTCACTGGAGATACTCAGTGCCGACCTGTCCAACAGGCGGTTGCCTGGGGCCCCTCTTTGATTTGGGGGCCCCGCGACCCGCACATGATGGCATGCATTTTTATTAGTTTTATTTTTTCAAATTTCCACATGTAGTATGAGTGGTTATGTGTCAATTATGACACTTCTGTAATGCACAGACCCCATTAAACACGATACAATTCACAATGACGGTGAGCAAAATATAAAACATTTTATTAAAAGAATATCTCTGAATAATTCATACATGAGAAATAGCTGAAAACGATAATAATAATAATAAACTGTCTAAATAAAAGCGGAAAAAAGATTAGAAACATACACAGCAGCACCACACTCTATTTAGCATAACACCTCCCGCAATAGGCTAATGGATGAACTAGAATGTCGTAACTTATTCCTAGTACAGATTCCACATATTCCACTTAGCCACATATCTCTGTAAATTCATTTCGATATATACTCGAGAAAGTGTCTTAAATAAGTCCAAAGTTATATAACGTCATAAGTCTGGTTGCTATTTTGATCGAGGTACAGTGTTACCTCGACATACGAAATTAATCCGTTCCGAGGCGGACTTCGTATAATGAGTTTTTCGTATCTTGGAACACATTTTACATGTAAAATGTCTAATCCGTTCCAAGCCCTCCAAAAACAGGCAATTAAATTGCACAATTATTGTTGTCGGCAGGATTCAAACCTGAGCGGAGAAACCCCAATGGATCTGTTGTTCGTCGCCTTAACCTCTCAGCCACAATCTCTTTTATTTTATTTTGTTTATGTATCCTTTATTTTTATAATATTTAAATTATTTGTGTTTCTCAACCACACTTGCACTTTCATTTACAATATTTTACAATACTTTGCAGTACTGCAATACTTTGCAGTACTTGCAAACTTATTTAAATCTGATTAAATATTTTTACACATGTATTACATGTTGAGTTTGTTACAGGTAATAAAAATGTATACACTTAAATATTAAAATTGTATTTTTTGTGCTCTCTTCTCGCTGTTTTTACACCAGTGGGCTCAATTTTTTTTTATCTCGCCTAGGGCCCCACAACCCTTCGGGCCGGCACTGGAGATACTGCAAATATAATTTCCGTGTTTGCCTTTATAATATGTCTACAAATACAGCTGACAGACAGATCACAACAGCTTAGATAGTATTTACTACATAAATGCTCTGAGTCTCATACATGACCAGTTCACAAGATGCAAGACATATGTAATGTAAACGTGGAATAAGTGCATTTTTTAACCAACTGAGAAGATGGACAAACTTAAAATATGCACATGTTTATTATTTTGCTTTTAAAATGATTGTTTCTCATCCGATTTCATTTGCATTGACTGAAATGTTTACATGAAGGCTTGTGAACTCAGCCATCAGTCAGATTACTAACAGATCATTAGAGTGAATGGAAATTTAATCTTTTTTTTTACATTAATTTACCAGTTTTACTGTCTAGGAACATACATTTGTTGCGTCTTGTCCAAGCCATATGACATTTGCACATTTCAATATGCAATTGGTCTTCACAGACTATAATGTGCAAACAAACATTTTAAGGCAATTCAGTCTATATTACCGACACTGAATAATGCCTGATAATGATACATTTTTACAGTTTTGGCATCTTGGCAACACTTTCCCAGTTAACAGAAGATGTTCGCTAACTCTTTAGCTAACGTTCTCTCAGGGTTATTCCAGTAACGTTAATAGAATGTTCTCAATGTTAGCACAAATTATTATTTCTATATTAGTCATGGGAAAAAAAAAATCTGAAATGATTTACTTGGATGTTTGTCTGAAATTTTTTAAATGTTACTTGTTTCAGAACGTTCAGGGAATATTTAAGAGTAACATTTTTAGAATGTGTAAATGATAAAATGGATCAGAAAGATCCGTAACATTTATATAATCAAGAAAGAAATGTTTCTAAAACATTTGTAAAGATGCTGGATATTTTGACCATTCAGAGAAAATCCTTAATGGAAACATTAACAAAATTGTCTGAGAACATGTTTCTATTCGCTGGAATGGAGGAACATCATGTTGAAAACAGCATGTGTGGAGTTTTGGATGCTGAACGCCTCATTTAACCAGCAAAACTCAGACTTTTTTTTAAATCTAAACTGGAGTTTTTACCAGCAATACTTGAAATAAAAATGAAACATTTCACACTCCACTCAAACTTGAAAGTCTGATTAAAGCTTTGTGGTTAAAGAAAGGCCGTTCAAATCCAGCAGGAAATACCATGAAATATCCCAGTATCCTTGATCAAACTCTGAATCTCAGGATCTGAACCTGTAGAAACCGAAAGAAACTGTGAATTTAAGTACCGGTAGTTACAAAAATCACAAATATGTGATTTAGTATTTTATTGTTGGATATTTTCCATAACTGTTACTTTCTGATTAATATTATTAATCATCTGAATGCTGTTCACAGTAACACAATATCATTTGTTATTCAACACAGATTTTGGTTGTTTTATATTTGAAAATATCTTAACTATTGAAATGTGCAAAAGTGAATGTTTTTCTTTGTACTTTATTGTAAAAAAACATTTGTACAGTTTAAAATTCTGTCTGTTGTGAGAGTTGCCGATTGAAGTTTGTGTGTTTGTAGTGAAGAGGAAGATGAAGATGAAAAGAACTGTGGGACGTTCCATCTAAAAATTATTTAGACATTATTTATTCATTATTTATCTGTCTTTATCTCCATTTTACTGATTCAGTTGTTAAGGTTTTTTTCAATGTGTTTGTATTGTAGAATATTATCACATTCATTCTCTCCTGAAGAGTTGCAGATAATTTACTAGAACAGGTAATGAATGTTTGATTTGATTCATCTGTTTGTCTGAACAATGGAACATATTTTCTAACAATGGAAATGAACTTGAAAAATGTCTGCCATTAAAACATTTCTGCTAAAATCTGTGAATGTCATGATATTAGAGTTTGTCATCAGAAATAACCAACACTAGCATAAGTTTCAGTGTTCTAGTTTAATGATGAAAATATCCCAGTAAACACACAGCAGGATGATAGAGATGTTCAACTGGGATATTCAGAGATGAACTGATGGAATATTCCCCGAAAAACTTCAAAAGTTGCATCATCATAGTTGTAACAATTATCTGAATATCTCTAGTGCAAAACAAAATTCTCATCTTTATTTTAACTTTGTATGAAAATGTGATTTAATCTGTTGGCTGGACAAAGTTGGTTTGGTTTCTGCATGAACGCTGTTTTATTTGAGGAGTTGGTGAGACTTAAATTTATGATATCTTTTTAATTTTGAAATTATTTAAAAATATATTTCAAAATACACAAGCCCCAGAAAGCCAGTAAAAACATTGAAGTAATCCAGTGACTCCAGTGGTTTAATTATGTTTTATTATGTTTGATGCTGCGTCAAAGCGCTAGGGGAAGTAGCCTTGCGACAGTCACGTGAAGATCTGTGCAACCAATGAGAGACGAATGCGTGTGAATGCGTCACCGCCGGCGCGAGACGGTGACGTCATGAGGAAGAGCATAAAAGCGCGTCCGGGACCCGGAAGCGCCAGCAAAAGAGTGTCTGAAGCGGGCCCGGAGGCGCAAGGAGCTGAGGCAAAGACGCAGCGTCTCGTTCCCCTCAGGGAACCAGGGTTACATTCGTAACCCGAGACGTTCCCTTCCAGGGAACTCGAGCTGCGTCAAAGTGCTAGGGGAACGCTATACCAACGCCACCTCAGCGACGCCAGCATCTGGGTGTGTCCCAGCTCACTGAGAGAGCACCCTGGTTCCCGGGGTGGCATCGAGGTCCAATTGGTAAAACCTCAAGAATGTGTGTGGCGAGGACCAGCCAGCCGCAGCACAAACATCAGACAAGGAAACTCCAGAGAGGAGAGCCTTGGATGCCGCCACGCTCCGAGTGGAGTGGGCCCGGACCCTCAACGGAGAGGAAAGTCCGGCCGACTCGTAAGCTAGACAGATATCCTCAACTATCCATCTACTTAGTGTTTGCTTAGAAGCTGGAGCCCCCTTGGGGGACCCAAAGCAAACGAACAGTTGGTCCGACTTACGCCAAGTGGCAGTCTTGAAAACGTAAGCGTCCAGTGCTCGCACTGGACAGACCTTGTTCTTGTGCTCCTGCTCATGATCGTCACATGGGGGAGGGCAGAAGGCCTGCAGCGTGATAGACCGAGCCACATTAGTGGGAACCTTAGGGACATAGCCTGGCCTCGGGTGGAGAAAGGCTTTCGCCATCCCGGGCGCGAACTCGAGGCATGAGGGAGCCACGAGAGGGCCTGAAGATCCCCGACCCTCTTAAGCGAAGTGATGGCAAGCAAAAAAAGGGTCTTAAGAGAGAGGAGTTTGATAGGAAGCTCCTCCAAAGGTTCAAAGGGTGCCTGGGACAGGCCTTGGAGTACCACAGACAAGTCCCAGGCAGGCACCCTAGTCTGTGCCGCAGGTCTCAGCCTTAATGTACCACTGAGGAAACGAGTGACTAGGGGGTCCCTGCCCAAGGACACCCCACCCAGAGGTACATGGCAAGCTGATATAGCAGCCACATAAACCTTCAAGGTGGAGGGGGACAACCATGCCGCAAATCTTTCTTGCAGGAACTCCAGCACTTTGCCAACTCGACAGGTTACTGGGTTCACCTGCCTTTCACTACACCAAGACGTGAAGATTTTCCACTTAAAGGCGTAGAGTTTCCTCGTGGAGGGAGCTCTGGACTGAAGGATGGTCTCCACAACCTCGGCTGAGAGACCGGACTCTATGAGCTGGACCCCTTCAGGGGCCAGACCCACAGCTTCATTAACTCCGGGTGAGGGTACAGAATGCAACCCTCCGCCTGGGACAGAAGGTCCCTCCTGATCGGAATCTCCCAGGGGACTCCGTCGAGGAGGGCCACCAGGTCCGCGAACCATATTCTGGACGGCCAGTGGGGGGTCTCTAGCGTAAGATGGACCTTGTCCCGGCGAATTTTGGCAAGATCACCAGGGAGCAGAGCGATCGGGGGAAAGGCGTACAGGTGTAACCTCGGCCACGCATGTACCATAGCATCCCGCCCCAGAGGTGCTGGATGTGCTAGTGAAAACCACAGAGGGCAGTGGGTGTTGTCTACTGAGGCAAACAGGTCTACCTGTGCCTTGCCGTATCTTTCCCAATTCTGCTCCACCACTTCGGGGTGGAGCCGCCATTCCCCTGGTCTTGCCCCCTGTCTCGATAGGGCATCTGCCCCCACATTCTGGACCCCCGGTATGTAGGCTGCCCTGAGAGAGAGCAACCTCCCCTGGGCCCAGAGGAGGATCTGCCGCGCCATCTTGTACAGTGGTCGCGAACGCAGACCCCCCCCTGATGGTTGATATAAGCGACTGCCGTCATACTGTCGGTGAAAACAGTGACATGATGATCGCGAAGGTCCGGGAGGAACGCACAGAGTGCTCTGCGGACCGCCAGTAACTCTAGCATGTTTATGTGCCAGGTCTGGTGCCGACTGCTCCAGAGACCTTGTGAGGAGTGATCCTTCAGGACTGCTCCCCAGCCCGAGAGGGAGGCGTCTGTCGAGAGAGAGAGACTCTCCGATCCAGTGCCCCCAATACTGGGCCTTGAGACAGAAACCAAGAATTCTTCCACATACTCAGGGTGCGTAGGCATCGCCCCGTGACCTTGATAGTGCGAAGAGTGTTTCCCTTCGGGGAGAACCCCTTGGTTTTTAGCCACCACTGCAGGGGTCTCATGTACAGCATGCCCAGTGGGATAATGCTGGATGCCGCTGCCATGAGCCCTAACACTCTCTGAAAGTGTTTCACCATGAGTGGCTGGCCCAGCTTGATGCTCTTGACGGCTAAACGAATGACCTGGATGCGCTCGGGGGAAAGCCAAGCAGACATGGCTACTGAGTCCCAAATGACTCCCAAGAAAGTGGTTCTCTGTGAAGGAGAAAGAACACTCTTCTTGGTGTTCAGCCTCAACCCCAGCTCCTTCATGTGTGCGAGCATATTATCTTGATGTTGCGCTGCTAACTGCGGCGACTGTGCCAGAATAAGCCAGTCGTCGATATAATTTAAGACACAAATGCCCTGTAATCGCAGCGGAGCTAGAGCAGTGTCCACAACTTTTGTGAACGTGCGGGGCGAGAGCGCCAGACCGAAAGGAAGCACTCGATACTGGTACGCCTTTCCCCCAAAGGCGAACCTCAGGAACTTCCTGTGTTGCGGAAGGATGGAGACGTGGAAATATGCGTCTTTGAGGTCGATTGTGACAAACCAATCCTCGGATCTGACCTGCACTATAACCTGCTTGAGCATCAGCATCTTGAATTTCAGACGCCTGACTGCGCGATTTAGGAGACGCAAATCCAGAATAGGCCACAACCCTCCATCCTTCTTTGGAACTATGAAGTACCGGCTGTAGAACCCGGACTTGCTTTCCGTGAGGGGTACATGCTCGATGGCCCCTTTCGCCAGCAGAGTGTCTACTTCTTGTTTCATGACCAGAGCCTGCTGGGGGCCTACCACCGACTGTAGGACCCCCGAGAACCGGGGTGGTGAAACCCCGAACTGAATGGCATACCCGGAGGTTACCGTGCGCAGGACCCACTGAGAGATACCGGGTAGCCGTGACCACGCAGCCCGGAATTCTACTAAGGGAACCAACCTCCGCGGGCTGGTCTCTGGTACTGTGAGCATATTCACCACTAAGCCGGGGCTTCTGGAAACTCGGGTGGAATGCTCTAGGACCCTCCTTAGAGGGGGTGGTTCTCCCATGGCGGACTGACTCTGCACATGGGAGACGCCACCTTGTTGCGGCTTGGCGTCAGGACCGCTTCGTTTTAGCCTTCTGATTCTTAAGGAAGACCTTCAGATCACCTTTTTTACCTGAAGACTTGAACCTGTCGGCCCGACTTTCAAGGTTTTACCGGAGGAAGTCGGGTCGCGACACTTTCTTTTTGAGCGGCCCTGTGAGCGGAGCTCTGAGACCGCGATTGATCGACGGTCTCATGTGGAGGGCGGCGGGGAAGAACTTTGCTGAACGCTGCCTGCTGTCGTGCAGCCTCCTGGAACTTGTCGACGACGCTTTTTACGGCATCGCCAAACAAGCCCGAAGGGGACAGAGGGGCGTCCAGCAGCACAAATTTATCCTTGTCCTTTAATTTAAATGTGTCCTTTAATAGAGGATGCAGACTGGGGAACGAGGTACCCAGCGAGAGCCTCGTCCACTTTCTGCATCCCCCCATACCCATGATGTTGCGCCCCGACAAGATTCGTATACATCGCACTTTGTGGTGTATGAACTCTTTCGGAGGCTGGCTTATTCCAAGATCTAGATACCTCAGCATGTAAATCAGAAATAAACGGCATAGCTCAGCGCGGGGGAGTGACGCGAGCAGGCAGGTAGTGCTCGTCTAAGATACTTTTTCTAGGGCGAGCACTCCTGGTCTCCGCCGGCCAATCAATACCCAGACGTAAGACCGCTCGCGCCACAACCTCAACTAGCTCCTCAAAAGCCGGTGAGGAGGGTGGCGAATCCTCCCCAACCGGGTCGACACTAGCTAAATCCAACTCATCTGAACTAGATAAAGCTAGTGTCAGAGCCCCAGCATGATTGTCTTTCGAGGAGCGATCGTGACTGGGACCCGTCTGATCTCGTGAGAGTTGAGATAAGGGAGGACCCATCCCAGCAGCCTCAGCGAGATCCATTTGTGAACCCCATGACTGCAAGCGCCGCAAAGCCTCGGCCGCTGCAGGTCCCGATCCACGGGGAACACTAGCCTGAGCGGCCTCATTACAGACCGCCAGGCGGGAGTGGAGCGTATGCAGAGAGAACTTCTCGCAATCCTTACAGCCGGCATTCTCAAGTGCCGACCGCGCATGCTCCACTCCCAAACAGACAACACACATAACATGTGTATCCCTATCCGTTATAAAACGCGGACATGGAAAAATACACGGTCTAAATGCCTGTTCATTCGCAATTTTCTCACACAAAGTCCCTGATTTTTAAACTAGTCTTAGTTTTAAATCACTATCACACAGACATACAGACACTCAGAGCTGGCGCTTCCGGGTCCCGGACGCGCTTTTATGCTCTTCCTCATGACGCATTCACACGCGTTCGTCTCTCATTGGTTGCACAGATCTTCATGTGACTGACGCAAGGCTACTTCCCCTAGCGCTTTGACGCAGCTCGAGTTCCCTGGAAGGGAACCTAAACAGTTAAAACCTTCTGACTATCTCTTGTCTCATTTCCGTGTGACTCTAGTCAAGTCAAGTCACCTTTATTTATATAGCGCTTTTTACAATGTAGATTGTTTCAAAGCAGCTTTACAGGAAAAACAATATAAACAAAGTTTGTTTGGCTGAACAGAAGCCCCAAAAGAGCAGGCGAATCAATACAATTGATGAATTTTAAGTGTTAAGTTTCCCCAACTGAGCAAGCCATAGGCGACAGCGGTAAGGAACCAAAACTCCGGCAGGTGACGTAACGAATGAAGAATAGAATGGAGAAAAAACCTTGGGAGAAACCAGGCTCAGTTGGGGGACCAGTTCTCCTCTGGCCAACAGCCAAACCGTGCATGATTATTATACAACAATTCAAGTCCAATATGAAGTCCAATTTGGTCCGGTTAGAGATGGGTTCATGATCGTCACAGGGGAGGGTCCAGTAGAGTCACGGTCTCCGCAGACACCCCAGGGCAGTGCTGTGCTCGTGTCCAGGTCCTTCATCTGATCTGGATACGGCCCGGATCCAGCTGCCCACGGTAACCTCGGAATAAACAGAGACCAATATCAGCGTAGATGCCATTCTTCTTCTGATGTATCGAGTACATCAGGTGTTATGGGAATGTTCCCGGTTCCGGCTTATCTAAATTATGCAGCCTAACAATCATTTTACATGATTTGGATTAAAAATGTATGTATAATGTGTTATGTGTATGCCAGGTTGAAAAGATGTGTTTTTAGTCTACATTTAAACTGACAGAGTGTGTCTGCTTCCCGAACTGTAATAGGAAGACTGTTCCAGAGTTTAGGAGCTAAATAGGAAAAGGATCGCCCGCCAGCAGTTGACTTTGATATTCTAGGTATTATAAGCTGGTCAGTATTTTGGGATCGCAATAGACGTGAAGGACTATAATGTGTTAAGAGATCGCTCAAGTACTGTGGAGCTAAACCATTTAATGCTTTGTAAGTAATTAGCAAGATTTTAAAATGTATTCTGTGTTTAATAGGAAGCCAGTGCAGGTTTGACAGAACTGGGCTAATATGCTCATACTTCCTGGTTCTAGTAAGAACTCGAGCTGCTGCATTTTGGACCAGCTGGAATTTGTTTATTAAGCGTGCAGGGCAACCACCTAGTAAAGCATTACAATAATCTAGCCTTGAACTCATGAACGCATGAACTAACTTTTCCGCATTTGTCTTAGATAGCATATGTCGCAATTTAGATATATTTTTAAGATGGAAGAACGCCGTTTTACAAATGCTAGAAACATGGCTTGAAAATGAAAGATAGCAACTCAACATCTGAGTCAAACTGAAACCTGCTGTGGTTTTCTACAGAAACATGGTTTGATCTGTATTAACAAACATCTTGTTCATGACAATAGTCTTTTATTTCATCTTTTTTCAAATTTCAGTTTTTGCTGCACAATCAATTTGTTAAAATGAGAACATTAGTCTCATTAATTTCATTATGTTCATCTACTTTAACTTGTAAATTGTCTCTCATTGTCAGTCTCATTTCCGTGTGACTCTAGCAGCTCAATGTCTGAGTCAAACTGAAACCTGCTGAGGTTGGTTTTCTACCGAAAAAGGGTTTGATCTGTATGAACAAACATCTTGTACATGACAATTGCCGTTTGTTTCATCTGTATCTAATTTTCAGTGTTTGCTGCATGATCAATTTGTTAAAATGAGAACATTTTGTCTCAAATTAATTTCATTATGTTCATCCACTTTAACTTATCAAAATGTTGTGACTACAAGAATCATTTTTGGTTTCCCAGCATGCTTCACTTTATTCTGCATTTGGACAGTAAATGTTTAAATTAATTGTTATTTTATATGCTTTCCATCAAAGTTAAATACATTTTAGTGTTTAATATTATGTTGGTGATTAGAAGAGTTTCTGGGATGTTTTGGCTTTAGGCAGTCAATGTCAGGATCCTGCCCTGAGTGTTTTGACTTTGTTCATGTTTGCCATCCTCTTGTCCCACCTCCTCATTTCCAGTTCCCACACCCCTTGTCTAGTCCTCGTTTTCTGAGTGTGTTCACCGATTCCTCATGTGCTCCTTTCCCTCATGTCTTTGCTGGTTCATTTTGTGTACTTCATGGTATGGTCTTGTTTGCCTACCAGAGTCTGTTTGCAGTATAAGATCTTATCTAGTTGTGAATATGTCTCTAGTTTTAGTGTTTCCTTATTGTTATTTTGGTGTTTTCACAAGTCTTGTTCATCTCTTTGTTCTTTTCTTTTGAGCTGTAGGTTAACTTCTTATATTCTTCTTCCTGCAAAGTTCTTTTGTTTAGTCTTCTGTTTGCAAGGTCATAATTTATTTTTCTATCTCTGTTTTCTTTACATTAGTTGCTCTCATCCAGCTTAATGTTGCAGCATGTCTCTTTTATAATAATCTCTCTTGTCTCGCATTGTTGTCTGTTCATTGTGAGTGGTGTCTGTTCCTGCCCTGTCCTGCACCCTGAGACCTCCTACTCCTCTACCTGGCAGCTAGTCTGGGATCTAGTCTGAGATCTTCTAGAAGTTTTTGGTCTGGTGTGCTCCTGCTTGGTCTCTCTGTTGGTGCTGCCTCTCCTAAACTCCTCAGTCTGTTATCCTGGACTGGTCTCAGTGCTCGTCCTTTCCTGCCTGTCTCCTTTCCTGTTGATGTAGTCCATCGAGTTGGCAGACGGCTACTTGATTTCTATGTGTGTGCCGTCGACCACTCCAAAACACTGTGGCATGCCATGAGCATGATGGAAACGCAAAACCAGATCCTCGGCCTCGGACTCCAAAAAAAGGCATCTTGATGTACTTTGGACCCAGGTGGACAGTGATCGCTTTGCACGTTTGCCTGACAACAACAGAGACAACCTGTCGCCACACGCCGAAGTTGTTAGCAGTCTTCCTTAGTCTCAATCTTCCTTAGCCGTCCCTCGTCGCTCAAATAATACAGAGTAAACGCAACCCTTTTAAGTGTAGTAATTGGTACCCTCATGTTTGTTATTTGCCCTTCAATATACGGACTGAGTTCCTCGCTCAGGGCGACGAGAGATGCTTTGAACATGCGGAAATTCTCCCTCCATTCATCTTCCACAACAACGCCATTGACAAAGTTGTCCCACCAACTGCTAGTTCTACCTGGTCTTATCCTAAATGTTCTCCTGGTCGTCTTCCGCGGTGGATCTAAGAGCATGTGGCGTATGGTGTTGTCCATTATCACTTGTTGCTCACCACAATTGCATAGAAGCAATAGATTTGGCTTAATAGCTTCTGAAGCACGAATACAGTCATGTCGTACGCCATTATTGTTGTCGCTGTTACGTGTGACGCAGCCGACACGTGATATGATGGCATCATCGTTTCACAAAATATACGGATTGGCTGTACACACGAAATCGCAAGGGTGTCATTTTCAAATTTATCCACTTTAGGACCTGGTCTCAAAAAAGAGCAGATTCAGTCTCCCAAAACGCCGGATCCGTGTGGACGAAACGCCAATCCGATAAAAAATCTATGTGTATACAGTGATACATGTCTCCGTGTGGACGGGCCTTCAGTGTTGCCAACCCTTCCCTGCTTGTTGAACGCTCACGCCTCACTACCCCAGTTGTGCCTTGTCTTCAGTCGTGTCAATAAAACCCCATCACTTATTCTGATTTTGGGTCGTCTCCCTTGTTGATCCCTGACAGTCCCAGTCTCAACCCAAATGAGTTTATACCAGACATTAAAAATTTCCCTGGATATACTCCTGAGAACGATATTATATTTGAGTTTTTAAATAAATGTTTCTCTGTATCAGTGAAGATGCTCATTGCACTGAGAGTAGAGTTACAACTTCTACCAGCAGGTGCTGGAAGGATGAAGATTGTAAACAGACACTGTAATCTGTGCTCCTCTTCCTCACTCGGACAACATGGTTCAATCAATATAAGGTCAAAAAAGCTTGATGTTTAAATGAATCCATATAAGTACATAATATGTAGTAAATTGCCATGTAAAAGTATCATTCATTCATTCATTACCAAAAGGATGATACACATAATTTTACTATACATTTACAAAAGAAGAAGAATTTACTGACGATTTCAACTTCTGCTCACTTTTCCTAAAACACTGAGTTGCCACACTGAGTTGAAGTGATTATTAAATACCAAGAACATAAAGTAATATTTACACACAGAACTGCAGAAACGGAAGCTCAGTCACGTTTTAATGCAGATGCAAGATCGTATCGAAACGGCAGCACGTCATCAGCGTATAACGGAACAAGGTGTTACTTTTGCAAAGAGGTGTGAAAATTAAGTGTTGAAGATGAAGCGTCTCATTCATTTGCTCTTATTGTTCTATTCTTCACTCCACTACGGTAAGACATGCAGCTTTATATTCTCTCTCTTCTGGCCAATAAAAACCAGAAGTGACTGTTGTTTTGTCTCTAATCATTTTGTATTGGACAGAAATGCATTTATCATTTTGATTTTGCAGTGTTTGGTTTTATTTAACCATTGCAACACATTTATTTGTTAATCTCGTACACAATAATAAAATTACTTTATGATTCCTCATATTTGCTTCAATAACATTGTGCAAGTTGGTCAAGAGTTACGTCTGTATATGAGAACAGCAGGATGTGGTTTGATGTTCACCAGTTTGCAAAAATCCTCTACATGTTTGAATAAGTGAATGTGTAAATCAAGCATGTTCTTCTAAGAGAAACGAGGCAGAAATAAACGAATCTGTTTGTGTGTTGTGCTTTGAAGCACAACAGTCAAATTAGACAGGATTTCAAACTTTGTAGCAAAAGAGGATTCATGTGGGTTCCAGCTCATGTGGGGGTGAAAGGAGACTTTCAGATATGGACATATCTGTTAGAGCTATAATTAAAAAGCAAACAAGTAAAAGGCTTTGAGAACTGTGTGAAACAGGAAGTAGCCTAATGGAAGAAAAACGTATGTAATGCGGCCAAATGTTGGAAAAAGCAAGTGGTCAGGTGAACGTAGATGAGAGGAAAATATTTTATCCAGACTCAGAATAGGCATAAATCATAGAACTATGAATTTAATGTCCAAGTATCTTAGAGAACATTGAGTTGGAGCTGGAGGACACGTGCTAAACTGGTGCGGAAGCGGAAGAAGAAGAACGTGCAAAGTAATTATCTCTCTTTGGCATCGATCATCGATCTAGACACTAGATTCTAGAGGAACTCTTTGATATATTTTTTAAATAAGTGTTGAAGATGAAGATTCTCATCGGTTTGCTTTTATTGCTCTGGTGTTTTTTCCACTACGGTAAGATATTCAGCTTTATTTTCTCTCTCTTCCTGCCGACGATAAACGGAAAGTAAACTAATCGGTTTATATTTGATAGGAATATGTTTATCATTTGGATGTTTTTCATTTTGGATCACTTGGGTGTGTGTTTGCTGGAACATTGTCAAATATTTCTTTGTTAATCTCACTGGCTGTCAGATGCTGTGCTGATTGGAGGCCCCCTCCCTATAATGGGGCCCCCACTTCACTACCAGTAGCCTTTGCCTTTAACTGAGCTCACTGACTAAAGATTTAATGAAACACAGTATAGATGTATGTTGTTCTCATCAAGCCAGAAAACGTTCTAATTTACGTTCATTAGCTCTGACCAACAGGAAGTCTGTTGTTTTGGTTTGAATGTGGATTTTTCTGAAACCAACAGACACTAAAGATGCTAAATTTTGAACTATTATAGAATACCTCAGCGTTGCCATGGCGAGAGATTAAAGGACAAAAAGATAAACAGTGAATGTCTCATGTGGTAAAATCTTTGTTTTATTAAATTATATTAAGATTGTATATTTGGTTATATAGCTTGAATTCTTTTTAAATGCATGTACTATATTTCAGATCAATATATTTGTTTTTGAGATTCATGAGATTGAGCAATATTCTGCACTGAATTATGAACCCTTTCTTCCTATATAATATAATACAAGCTTTAAACATATATTTTTTTAAATTTTCATTCAATGTAGTATTTTAAGTACTGTATATTTCTGTCCTCCCCTTTTCCTGTCTCTCTCTGTGTCTGTGTATATCTGTCTGTCTGTTTTAGGATATCCTCCGACCCTATTCAAACACAGCTGAAGCTACTAATCAAGCCACTTAGTATGTTTTAGCCACTGACAACATAACCTAATTATCAAACTAATGATATAATACTAAGAGCCAGTCACACAGCCGATCACGCACAAATCACACACAGATTGGGTTTGTGCGTGCTTGTGCGTCGAGATATTGACCACGAACGTTCGACGCACGCCTGACGCATGAATCACTGATGGAGCGCGTCCAAACACACACGCTTCGCGAACGTTCCACGTACAAGCACTTTCAGAATCCACATTGTCAGGTGGGGCGTCAGTGGAACGAATGTGATACGAGCGCGGTTCATGCGTGATATGAAGGTGGAGCGTCACTGACGGCCGACGCGTGTCCCGCGCATAGTCAAGGCATACTCGACACATAAACTACGCACGCCGACTCATGAATAACGCACACCGATGCACAGTTGTGCCTCAGAAAAATTTTGAACCGTTCAAAACTCAAAATCACGCACAAACCGCCTTCGACGCATATCCACTTACAATCACTGACGGTCCACGTTCGTTCCACCGACGAATTACGCATACGACGCACGCTGCGCACAGAAACAAAAATCTGTGCGGAATTCGTGCGGAATTCATGCGTTTTCCCTGTGTGACTGGCCCTTTAGATACCTGCGACTGATCCAGAATGCTGCAGCTCAGTGAACCCACTCTCTCTGCACTGGCACTGACATTTGCTTACAGATCTGACTCAGCACCTCCTATCTCCACTCGCTACTACAAATCTACACACCTACCAGAAACCTTTAAATCGATCAATGAGTGACGACTCATGGTTCATCACAGAGAGCATAAAATCACTCTCCAGAACATTTTCATTCACTGTTACTAGCTGGTGGAACGATTTCCCTGCCTTCATCTGGAGTACAGAATCCTTGTCAATACTCAAAAGACAGCTGAAAACTGATCTCTTCCTTAAGCAACTAACATATCATAACATACACACACACACACGTGCGTAAAAAAGAAAAAAAAGCTTGCTTTCACTTTCCTTTAGTCCCTCTATTTTCCAGGCTTATTAATATTATTATAGAACTGTATTGTGAGGCTCTTTGTACATGTACATACATAGTATGTGAGATGCGTTTGCCTCTTCAGGATGAATCAACTTCTGTACTCCTCAAATTATAAGTCGATTTGGATAAAAGCATCTGCTAAATGAAATGTAAACGGAAATATTTAAATATTGATGACACTATATCATCATTTGGCAGGACTAGTTTTCTAAATGTTTGTCAGAAACATCTGTGATTTCATGTACTGATTCAGACAGAACTAACATCTGTGTTTTTACTGAGGAGGGAGTATCTGTGTAATAGACATGAGCGTTACAGAATGTCATGTGAGCATCACATATGATGCGTCTTTAAATTATTAATTTATTGATATAATTCAAATTCACTTAAAAACGTAAAATTTCACATGATTTTATGAAAAAACAAAATATTTGGATACCACCCATTTTTAAATTAAATGATAGTATGCCTTTGGAGCGCAAACAGCAGCTCAAAAAACACAAAGAGACCTAACAGATTAGTCCCGTCTGGTTGAAAGACAAAATAGTTCAGACATAAATATTCTGTCAGGTATAGCATTATGGTGTTGTCATAGTTCTGTCATGTCTCCGTCTACTTCCTGTTCCATCCCGTGATTTTCCCAGTGTTTTTCCATCCACATGTCTCGTATTCAATCGCCCTGTGAGTCTTGTCAGCTGTGTCTAATCAACCCTTGTGTTTATATACCCAGTGTTTCCCTCTGTCTTTATCTGTTGATGTTGGATGTTAGTTGTTTTCCCATTGGACCCCCAAATTTCCCATTGGACCGTTTACAAGTTTTGCACGAGTCATGCACTTTTGTTTTGTATTTTGGTCAGTGTTTTGTTTTGAGTGCATTATTAAACGTGATTTCAGTTATTTCCGTTGTCTGTGTCTTCATCCTCATCCTCCTACACACCGACTGCCTGACAGACATAAGACAATAAAAATAGCTTTCTTACATAATTTCGATTTTAGACTTTTGTTAAAAATGTTCAATTATCTAGCTTTATTTATAGATTATAACGATCCTTAAATCCCACTCTGCCTGTGAGTGTACAATGCTTGTTTGAATATATTCACATGATGTTGATGATGTTTTTTTTCTAAGGCACATTTCTAAAAATGTCCCAATTTAACCAAGTGCCTGACACTTTTTCTGTCTCTTTAAATACTGGCTTCAGCATGGGCCCATAATTTCTCTTTATATGTTCTAAATGTATTTGTTATTCAAAAGTAGTATGTAAATGAAGAACAAATTAAAAATATTATGTCTCAATTCTAACATTGCTTACTTAATATTTCAGACATTCATCATCAAACTAAAACATAGACAACCAAACATGTTATATTACTCAATTTAAATGGTCCACTATCTATTATTTGCATGTTGTTTATTATGAATGCCACTCTAGACTAATGTGTGGGGTTTTCCTTCTATAGTTTAATATATAAATCTCAGCATCAAATGTTTGTCCAGTCACTGCATTTGGTCGACACTGCCCGTCAACATATGCGTTTCCATCCTCACACAGACATCACGTCATCACATCATGTTGTAGACAGACGTCAGTCACTGAGAGAAACAAATAAACAGCAGCCGCCTTTTACAGTTTTACTGTTATTATGAGACGGCGACCTGTGACGTTCTACCCAGAGCTACTCACGTCCTCATATGTGTTTCGATGTTAACACTTGCTTTGGCTGTGTGCGTTCATGTGTTTTGAAGGAGACGTGACTTTGGGGACGCTCTGAAAAAAGGCTGGGACCTTAAGCTTTCAAAGCTAACTTGCTGTTGCTAGCCTGTCTGAAATCGTACTGTGTGAATCCACGGATAGGAGGCAATACATGAATCAGGATGTGGTTGTTAAAATGTTCATTATATTGCTGAAGATCATTCATGAGACCCAAATATGCATGTGATAAATGTGTAAATTAATTATATTCTTTTGCATTTGTTTATTTTGCATGATTACTTTGTTTGCCTAATAATGAACTGTTTTATTCAGGTGTTTCTGGGGTTGATATAGACAGAGTGTCAGTGTCAGTGATGGAGGGAGATTCAGTCATTCTATACACTGGAGTTCACACAGAACAACAAGACACAATTAGATGGTATTTTAATCAGATTCGCATCGCTCAAATCACTGGAGATCAGAGTAAGATCTGTACAGATGTTCAGTGTAATGAAGGAACTGAGAGATTCAGAGACAGACTGAAGCTGGATCATCAGACTGGATCTCTGACCATCATGAACACCAGAAACACAGATGAAGGAGAATATAAACTAAACATCATCGGCAAAAATGACAGTGAAAAGATCTTCAGTGTTTCTGTTCATGGTGAGTCTATACGTTTAAAAGTTAGTCTTATAAATGTAAATCACAGCATTGTGTTTAGTGATATATTTGCAGTGACATTCAGACATGCGTTTTTCTCTTTAAATGTTTGTTAATTCACATGCAGAATAAAGAATTTATTCAAAAAACACATTTATTGTTAAAGTGAAATTTCTACAATTAGTTGAATATGATTTTCCATTGGATAGCTGATATCTTTATCAGTTGTGTTCTAGTCAAGGTGTTTGTTTTTTTAAACAATGTAAGATCACTTTTTATTATCAATTGTTTAAATACATACTAAAATAAGTGTTTATTTTAGTTCACCAAGAATCAAAACTTCAGAAGATTTTATTTAAAATGTCTTAAGAACAAAATGTATATAAAGTTGCTTTTCAGACTGAAAGTTTATCACTTTCATATCCACATTTTGCATGTTATATTTTCCCTAAAATAGACATCGTCCAATCATCTGTTGGTTTGTGTTTCAGTTGAACGTGAGGAAATGAAGAGAAAGTCAGTGAAGCAGGGAGAATCTGTTACTTTAGATCCTGGTGTAACAAAAAACCCAAATGATATGATGAAGTGGTATTTTAATGAGATTCTCATCAGTGAAATCACTGGAGATCAGAGTAAGATCTGTACAGATGATCAGTGTGATGAGAGATTCAGAGACAGACTGAAGCTGGATCATCAGACTGGATCTCTGACCATCATGAACACCAGAATCACAGATGAAGGAGAATATAAACTACTGATCAACATCAACAGAAAATTCGTCATCACTAAGAGCTTCGGTGTTTCTGTCACTGGTGAGTCTCATTTCATCACTCTGTACATTTTCCCTTGAGAAATCAGTTTGAAATATTTCATTCCCCCCAGTAAACGTTTTCATTGTGGATCTTTGACGAACATCAATTACAGACAAGTGTTACATCGAGTTTTATGTCATGCTATGAAATGTCAGTTGTTGTTGTTGTTAGAGAAAAAAAGCATATCGTTAGTAAATTTTCTGAAACGGAACTTTATCGGAATTTTATCAAAACCAAACCAGAAAGTAAAAAGTTGTAAATGTCAGTCAGAAGTATTGGTAGAGTTGATTATCATTCACTCTCTTGTAATAATGATTGTGTGTGTTCAGCTGTTCCAGATTCAGGTCCGTCTTCAGCTGTTAAAGCAGCAATAGTTGGTGTTGTTGCTATTGTTCTGCTTGTGGCTGCAGCTGCTTTGACTTACAGATCTAGACGAAAAAGCAAGTATTACATACAGCTCATCTTTCAAAATGTAAAAATGAGATTTTAAAAAAAGACTTTCATCGTCTGTTACGGAAATTTCCCCATTTTCTGTTAGAGGCAAAAGATGAGACCAAAGACCCAGTACTGTGAGACGAAAAGTTGTAATTTTTGCAAGAATGTCATTCATAACTCAGAGATGCGACAGTCTTCTATGACCAGGCAGTCTTTTATCTTACTGGCAAAAAGATGAGTTCATGAAACTATTACAGTTTGCAACCGTACCCTTTAGAGAGAAGAAAAAAAGTATTGTGTACTTTTATTATTTTATAACTAAATATAATGTAAGCTTATGCAACCTTATATTAGTGCTTTAGCACCCTAAATTTGCATACCTTATATACTGTACGCAGTTTAGGTGTAATGCATACAAAACATTTCTATTTACATCTTCCATTTTGCCAAATAAGGAGGGAAACTTCAATACCCATAATGCACTGGGCATGTTGCCATCCAATTCCACGCCCACCAGTCTGTTATAGATACGCTTACTTGAGTCAAATATCGCCTTGCTTTAGTAGGAAATACTTAACTGCAAATGTGTCGACCTGTATTGTTCCTGAGTGCAATAACTCAACTAGGATACTGTAGGTTCAGCAGGAGGGAGTTCAGTTTCCAGTGGAGGATCAGCACATTGTAGGCAGTGTCTAAAGGCTGCAAACACAATATTCTGTTAGTTCCGACTGAAGTAAAACACTATCACGCACATGTAAGAAAGGTGTTGCCATGGTGTTCAACTATACCAACTGTTTATAGAGTAGACAAAGTATGATAGATTTTTCAGGGATAAACCTATCCTTACAATAACTGTTCTGTTAATAACCCTCTGCTGATCCGCCTATTGACTGTAACAATAGAAAGCAGGTGAAAATCAGTGAAGTCACACTTTAAGAGCTCGCTGCTCTTGTGCTGTTTGACTGAGATCTTTACATTCACAAACATCAGAGGGAGAAACACATTTTACTGATTATGTATCTGAATCATAAATCCTGATCATTCGTTTAACCTTCTGTGAATCTCTTGCTTTCTTTCAGGAGAATGGCACACTCCCCCAGTCTAACAATCAACAGAACCTGCCACTAATGGGACGTCCCATGATGAGACTGAGACAGAACTGATGAGTTTATTATTTATTATACAGTTTACTGTATTATTTTAATGGTTTCACTCAAAAGGAATCTGAAGAGAAATCAGGAAAAAGGAAAATTATCAACTGAAATTCTCATTGCTCAGAAAGTGTCATGATACCGTATTATTTCAGAACGTTGAGGAACCGCTATTATAGATTTTTTCTTTTGCTATTAGAGCAAATGGGAACGAAAAAATAGCAGTTTTGTTGTCGTGTCCATTCACCACTGTAGAAGTTTAGTCAACTATGATGAACTGTTTCTGATGAAAGAGTAATTTACATTTATTCAGAACAAAACCTCAGCACTTGTGCTTTCAGAACCAGAGAAAGCCATTAAGATGGTCACTGGAGATATTGCAAATATAATTTCCGTGTTTGAATTTATAACATGTCTAAAAATACAGCTGACAGACAGATCACAACAGCTTAGATAGTATTTACTACATAAAGTCTCATCCATGACCAGTTCATAAGATGCAAGACATATGTAATGTAAACGTGGAATAAGTGCATTTTTTAATCCAAACGAGAAGATGGACAAACTTGAAATATGTACATGTTTATTATTTTCCTTTTGATCTGATTGTTTCACATCTTCACTGCCTTTTTCAGTCTGATGTAAACTTAATTTGCATTGATTGAAATGTTTACATGAAGGCTTGTGAACTGAGCCATCAGTCAGATTACTAACAGATCATTAGAGCGAATGGAAATGTGATCTTGAAAAATATGATCTTGAAAACCAGTATGACTGTCTGGGAACAAACGTGTTGCATTTTATCCAAGCCATATGACATATTTGCATATTTCAATATGCATTTGTTCTTCACTGATTATAATGTGCAAATTAACATTTTAAGGCAATACAGTCTGTATTACTGACACTGAAAAATGACTGATCATGATACATTTTTACAGTTTTGGCATCTTGGCAAAACTTTCCCAGCTAACAGGAGATGTTCTCAGAGTGTCAGCTAACGTTCTCTCAGGGTTAGTCCACTAATGTTAATAGAACGTTCTCCGATGAATAGGCAACAAGATGGCAGCCTCGGTTTTTAGCTCTTCAGTGATTGTCTTGTCTTTGTTTGTTTTGCTTTTAGTCATTCTTTTCCGATTGTTTTCACCAAAAACAAACTACTGGATATTAGGGAACACACACCAGACAATATTTCTGTGGTTTTTGTATTGTTATTTGCTATGTAAACTCATGTTGTGTTGTATATGTGCACTGGAAGCTTCAACACCAAGACAAATTCCTTGTGTGTGCAAGCACACATGGCAACTTGGCTCTTTCTGATTCCAAACGTTAGGAGAAATTATTATTTATACATTGGTCATGTTCAGTTCACAGTTCATTCTCAGTTCATTCTCTCCTGAAGAGTTGCAGAGAATTTACTAGAACAGGTAAAGAATGTTTTGATTCATCTGTTTGGCTGAACAATGGAACATGTTTCTAATTGTTCAAATCTCTCTCAGGTTTATCTGATCAGTCTACAGCTGATGTACTGCAGTATTACCAAACTCCTCTAAATCAACAACACCACATCAGTAAGAGACAATACTTGTGTGTCTTGCACTTTTGAGCAGAAAAAAGTGTTTTTTTTAAACGTTGCATTGGCCAAGAAAAAAAAATAACCTCAAAACTTGAGCCTGTAAACATTTTCTAACAATGGAAACAAACTTGAAAAATGTCTGCCATTAAAACATTTCTGCTGAAATCTGTGAATGTCATGATATTAGAGTTTGTCATCAGAAATAAACAACACTAGCATAAGTTTCAGTGTTCTAGTTTAATGATGAAAATATCCCAGTAAACATGTTCAACTGGGATATTCAGAGATGAACTGATGGAATATTCCCCGAAAAACTTCAAAAGTTGCTTCATAATAATTGTAAGAATTATCTGAATATTTCTACTGCAAGACAAAATTCTCAATTATATTTTAACTTTGTACAAAAATGTGATTTAATCTGTTGGCTGGACAAAGTTGGTTTGGTTTCTGCATGAACACGCTGTTTTATTTGAGGAGTTGGTGAGACTTAAATGATTTATGATATCATTTTAATATTTGAAATGATTTAAAAATATCTTTTAAAACGACAGTTGATTAGACATTGTGTTTTCACTGCTAAAGATAGAGTTGAACTAGTTATCTTGAGTAAAAATCAAAGGTTGTGTTAAACACACAGACTGTCAGAAGTATCTGCAACTATATTTTACAAACTCAAAAGACTCTAAATGAGAAACAAAAGTGCACTTCTTGTGGAAAATCAGAACTAACGTCCACAAGAACTCTAAAAGGAGCCCCACAACACTGCCAGACATTAGTGTTGATGGACAAAGACAGAGGAAACCATGAGGGGATTTATACACAGGGAATGATGAGAAACAGGTGACAAGACTAATGAGTGATTGATTGACACGACAGGTGAAGGGAATGAGGAGGCAGAGAAATTATCAGGTGTTTCAGCCATCAGTCATTAGCATCAGTTACCCGTGTTATTACTTTAAATTATGATTTTCTTGTGCTATATTTGATATAACATCCAGCATAGAGAGTCTGTGTTATGTTAAGTTAACTGCATTTCCATATGGTAAGATACAAATGGAAAATGTTCAGGAATAAAAGCTTCTGGAAGCTATTAGAGCACCACTACATGAAACTAATACAGTTCTTTCTTGAATCAGCACGGTGAAATGACAATCTCATTCATCACATGACTTTTTAATCCAATAAATCAAACATTAAGTTTGTGAGTCACAAGATACACAAGCCCCAAAAAGCCAGTAAAAACATTGAAGTAATCCAGTGACTCCAGTGGTGTAATCTATATTTTATGAAATGATGTGAGTCACACACACACACACACACACAAATCAATCTTGCCAGTACATTTTGATCTGCAACAATGGATTTTTTTGTATGTCTACAGAATCGAAATAGCCTGACTAAATGGAAAAACTTAGACTGCAAACTGTAGGCGTTTGAACTGCTTCCTGCTGAAGATAATAATGCCGGTAATTTGTTCACTGACTCACTGCAACATCAACCTGAAACCGCCTACGTTTTTACCTGCTGTTGTTTTACACAATTCTGAACCAGTTCTGTCTTCCTCCTCCTGAACTGCATTAACAATAATACAGACATGTGAAAATGAAAGATGTGCACAGATTACTTGCACATACTCTGGTTACTTTAAGAAACTTACATGTCCTATTTAAACTGAGGCTTATTCCTGGCTTAATCTGAACCCTGCCTATAAAACCAGGCCTAACTGTCTTCTTTTTTTTCATTTAACATTGATAAATGTAGTTGAATATGTTAAATAACTACAGAAAAGCATGCTGCATGATCAATTTGTTAAAATGAGAACATTTAGTCTCATTAATTTCATTATGTACATCCACTTTAACTTATCAAAATGTCATGCCTACAAGAATTGTGCCTACATTTGGACCGTAAATGTTTAAATCAATGGTAATTTTATACACTTTTCATCAAAGTTAAATACATTTTAGTGTTTAATATAATGTTGGTGATTTAGAAGAGTTTCTGGGATGTTTTGGCTTTAGGCCGTCAACATCCAGTGATGATGTGTGTTTATGAGTTTATACTAGACATTAAACATTTCCCTGGATATATGTCTAAAAATGATATTTATGTGAGTTTTTTTTTATAAATGTTTCTCTATATCACTGAAGTCCTGACTCTCTGTGGTCATTAAAAATCCCAGGATGTTCTTCGCAAGAGCAGGTTTGTAACAACTTCTTCTTCTTCACCTTCTTCTTCACCTTCTTCTTCTTCACCAAAAGGAGGAAACGCATAATTTTACTATACATTTACAAAAAGAGTGGACATCACTAAAGAATTCAACTTCTGCTCACTTTTCCTAAAACAATGTTTAAGGACTTTTTTAAAACAAAAAAACAAACAAACAAAACCACACTGAGTAGAACTGATATTAAATACCAAGAACATAAAGTAACATTTACACACAGAACTGCAGAAACGGAAGCTCAAAGTCATTTTTAATGCGGATGAAAGAAAGATCGTTACGAAACCGCAGCACGCAATGTTACTTTCACATTGATGAAGACAAAGTGTTGAAGATGAAGCGCCTCATTCATTTTCTCTTATTGCTCTATTCTTTACTCCACTATGGTAAGACATTCAGCTTTATATTCTGATTAGAATTATACTCTCTTCTGGCTGATGATAAAAACCAAAAGTGACTGTTGTTTTGTCTCTAATCATTTTTTATTGGACAGAAATGTGTTTATCATTTTGATTTTGCAGTGTTTGGTTTTATTTAACCATTGCAAGACATTTATTTGTTAAAATCTCATGCATAAACCAAAGAATGTACACAATAATAAAATTAATTGTTTTATGATCCCTCATATTTGCTTCAATAATATTGTGCAAGTTCATCAAGAGTTATGTCTGGATATGAGAACAGCAGGATGTGGTTTGATGTTCATCAGTTTGCAAAAATCCTCTACATGTTTGAATAAGTGAATATGTAGGTCAAGCATGTTCTTCTAAGAGAAACAAGGCAGGAATAAACGGGTGTGTTTGTGTGTTCATACTCTTATGTGCTTTAAAGCACATCAGTCAAACTAGACATGACTCAGTAATTTCTGCAAGGGTTATAAATGCGTCAGCAAAAGAGGATTCATATTGGTGTGGGTTGCATTTCATGTGGGGGTGAAAGGAGACGAAGCAGCAGACAAACTAGAAGAGATATGTAGATATCTGTTAGAGCTATAATTAAAAAGCCAACAAGTAAAAGACTTTGACAACAGTGTAAAACAGATAGTAAAGGAAGATGCAATTGCCTGTATGTAATACAGACAAATGTTGGAGAAAGCAAGTGGTCAGGTGGAAGTAGATCAGAGCAAAATATTTTATCCAGAGTCTCTCCCCGAGTCTCTTAAGTTTTCAACTTTAATGGCATAGTTTTAGGCATAAAACTATGCAATTAATATCCAAGCATCCAATAGAACATTGAGTTGGAGTCGCAAAGTCTCCATCTACTGGTCTTTCACGGATAAGATGGAGTGCGCATGCCATAAACAGCTGTGCTCCCCAAAAGACTGTTCCAGAAGTCTTGTAGCGTTTGTGTTTAGATTACTAACTGTGTGCGTCCATTGGACAAAAGCGAGTTTCATATTCTTCATTATACATCTACATATATAATAAGTGATCAAGTATACGAGTCATAAATCCGCTCGAGAGTAATAATGAGTCATGCTGTCTCATTAGCAGAAGATGAAGGTCATTGTAAAATGCTTATGCAGGTTGTTTGTACGTGTTTTAAGTGTTTATGTATTATCAACAGATTCAGCATTATTTGTTCTGTACAAACGAATGGAGAAATATAGTTTATAATTCATCTGGTTAAGTGATTATTGATTGTACTGATTGTAGCAAAAAAATGCTATAAATGCACATGTTTCTGAAAGACGCTCATTATTACGGGCTGATCTGACTACAAATCACACTGAGACTCTTGAAACATTTCTTTAAATACCCAGACCAGGACAGAAACCTTTCAAATGGAAAGATGAGTTGACAATGGAAAATTTTAATTAACAAGAAAAGAAGGTAATTTGCATGTGTAACGGAAGGGACTCACAGGCAGAAATCCAAATGCGTGTCTTTAATAAGAATGGTCGTACAGGCAGATGGTCAGGACAGACAGAGAGCATACATAAATGATAATCCAGGCGGGGAAGTCAACACAGGCAGATAACATTCAACAACAATATTCCAGGCAAAGGTCAGGCTGGGCAGACAGAATCAATGATGGGTAAACAGCAGAAACAGTAACAGGTGATCAGGCACAGGAATAAATGCTCAGAATGTTTGCAATTCAAAAACAAGACTTTGCGATGTGTGTGCATGCATGTTAGTCTTTTATAGTTCATGTAATGCTGTACAGCTGGTGCCGTAATCAGTCCAATGAACTGCATCATGGGAATTGTAGTGTGTGTGTGTGTGTGTGTGTGTGTGTGTGTGTGTGTGTCAGCTCCCTCCGGTGGCCAGAGGGGGGAAGCACTCCTGGAGTGAGGAACCGAGTGATGCCTCGGACCACCATTGCGGTGCCCAAGGTGCAAGGTTCCAGGGTTGTGCTGGGGAAATGGACCAGGCTGGGTCAGGCAAGGCTGAAGAGCCGATGGACCCGATTGACGCCGCTGGTTCAGGAGACCGAGGCGTAAGCATGGTGATGACCTCCCGAGGTGGAGCCAGTGTGCCCGAGGACTGTGTGACGATGCAGGGACAGAGGAGCCTACTGCAGCCAAAGGGAGGAGGGACTGAGTGTAGCGGAGGTGCCGTAAGTACATGGTGAAGGTGGAGTGATGACTGAAAGAGGAGGAGCCGTTAGGACGAAGGAACCCGGTGGAGTTACCAGGTAGAGGGTCACGGGTGAAGCCGAGGATGGGAGGAGCCAGGGCGAAGCCGACAGGTCAATTGGCCGAGGTTGAGAGAAGGGATCCAAGGCTCAAGGCGGAATCAAGGAATCCCCAGGATGCATCCACCGACGGCGCAGGACTGATGATCTCCAGCGGAGGCAGGACTGGAGGACTGGCAGCTGAAGACAAGAACATAGATGATAAAGGTGGGATATGATGGGAAGCAATACCTCAGGTGCCGGTTGACAGGTCATTGCAAGTTCTGGGCGCTGGCTAATGGGTCGTGGCATGCTCTGGCTCTGGCACAGGCTGTTGGCTCGTCGTGGGAACAGGCGCAGCAACCCTGTGCGTCTACCATGCACGCAGGGCTGCCAAAATAAAATTTAAAAAATCTGTCGTCTTTTTTACCATTCTTGGGGTGATACAAGCTGGATCTTGTAGTGGCGAAGTCTTCTGTAACGGAAGGGAAATCCAAACGGGGGGGGGGGGGGGGAGAAATTATAACAACATGAAAGGCCCGGGAAGAAAAAGCAAGCCAAATATCTTATCCTTTGGCATCTTTTGGTTGTTTGGTTCACAGTGTGAATCAGATCAAGTAATTTCAAAAAGTCACCAAACATGTATAGTAACTTATAGCTAACTAACTAACATTGCATGGATTTTGAGTGAGTTTTATGTGAGGGAGAGAAGAGAGAGGGATCAGAGGGTTAAGGTGAGTTGAACTGCTCGGCCTGATGCATCTTAGGTGAGGATGCTAATTATGTAAGAGAGAGTTCTGATGTTTATTTCTTCCATTTTTTTCCAGTTATAAAGCATGATGTTAATTGAGTTGTTAAAGTTCATCCGGGACACGAAATATGTTTGTCCAGTGAATGAATGTCAATCAATGATTCTTCTGTTTGTTTTTTGCATGCATTTTATTTAGTTTGGCTTATAATAAACTGTTGATTTCTTCTTCAGGTGTTTCTGGTCTTGATACAGTTAAAGTGTCAGTGAATGAGGGAGATTCAATCACTCTAAACACTGATGTTCAAACAAAACAACAAGACAGAATCAGATGGTATTTTAATGACACTCGCATCGCTCAAATCAATAGAGATCAGAGTAAAATCTGTACAGATGTTCAGTGTAATGAAGGAACTGAGAGATTCAGAGACAGACTGAAGCTGGATCATCAGACTGGATCTCAGACCATCATGAACACCAGAAACACAGATGAAGGAGTTTATCAGCTACAGATCAGCAGCGGCAGCAGTGACATTGAAAATACCTTTATTGTTTCTTTATATGGTGAGTCAATGCATTTAAAAGCAACTAATGTACATTTAAATCACATCATTAATAGCAGCCATATGCATTTATTTTTTTCTAGATAGTAAACAGAGGTCTTTAAATAGTGTTGCATTTAACAATTGTACAATCAGGATGGGATGAACATTGACACTGCTTGACACTAAAGTATATAGTATGGCAGTAATTTAACAGTAGGAATGTAATATCATTGCATCTCTTTGAACTAACCAAACACTAAAAAAGAATGGTCATGTTGCTTCAAGAGCAACTGTAAAAATGTTTTCTTTGCTGTGGTTTTTCCAAAACATAGCCGTGGTTTCAAGTCAAGTCAAGTCACCTTTATTTATATAGCGCTTTTTACAATGTAGATTGTTTCAAAGCAGCTTTACAGGAAAAACAATATAAACAAAGTTTGTTTGGCTGAACAGAAGCCCCAAAAGAGCAGGCGAATCAATACAATTGATGAATTTTAAGTGTTAAGTTTCCCCAACTGAGCAAGCCATAGGCGACAGCGGCAAGGAAAAAAACTCCGGCAGGTGACGTAACGAATGAAGAATAGAATGGAGAAAAACCTTGGGAGAAACCAGGCTCAGTCGGGGGACCAGTTCTCCTCTGGCCAAAGCCAAACAGTACATGATTATTATATTGACAACAATTCAAGTCCAATATGAAGTCCAATTTGGTCCGGTTGGAGATGGGTTCATGATCGTCACAGGGGAGGGTCTAGTAGAGTCACGGTCTCCGCAGACACTTCAGGGTAGTGCTGTGCTCGTGTCCAGGTCCTTCATCTGATCTGGATACGGCCCGGATCCGGCTGACCACGGTAACCTCGGAATAAACAGAGAACAATATCAGCGTAGATGCCATTCTTCTTCTGATGTATCGAGTACATCAGGTGTTATGCGAATGTTCTCGGTTCCGGCTTATCTAAATTATGCAGCCTAACAATCATTTTACATGATTTGGATTAAAATGTATGTATAATGTGTTATGTGTATGCCAGGTTGAAAAGATGTGTTTTTAGTCTAGATTTAAACTGACAGAGTGTGTCTGCTTCCCGAACTGTATTAGGAAGACTGTTCCAGAGTTTAGGAGCTAAATAGGAAAAGGATCGACCGCCAGCAGTTGACTTTGATATTCTAGGTATTATAAGCTGGTCAGTATTTTGGGATCGCAATGGACGTGAAGGACTATAATGTGTTAAGAGATCGCTCAAGTACTGGGGAGCTAAACCATTTAATGCTTTGTAAGTAATTAGCAAGATTTTAAAATGTATTCGGTGATTAATAGGAAGCCAGTGCAGGTTTGACAGAACTGAGCTAATATGCTCATACTTCCTGGTTCTAGTAAGAACTCGAGCTGCTGCATTTTGGACCAGCTGGAATTTGTTTATTAAGCGTGCAGGGCAACCACCTAGTAGAGCATTACAATAATCTAGCCTTGAACTCATGAACGCATGAACTAACTTTTCCGCATTTGTCTTAGAGAGCATATGTCGTAATTTAGATATATTTTTAAGATGGAAGAATGCCGTTTTACAGATGCTAGAAACATGGCTTTCAAATGAAAGATTGGTATCAAAGAGCACACCCAGGTTTCTAACTGACGACGAAGACTTGACAGAACAGCCATTGAGTGTTAGGCGGTAGTCTAGATTATTACGCGCTGAACTTTTTGGTCTAATAATTAGAATCTCTGTTTTTTCAGAATTAAGCAGTAGAAAGTTATTAGTCATCCAATTTTTTATATCGGTTATGCATTCTGTTAATTTAGTGAATTTGTTTGTTTCATCCGGATGAGAAGAAATATAGAGCTGAGTATCATCAGCGTAACAATGAAAGCTAATGCCATGCTTCCTAATAACTGCACCCAAAGGAAGCATGTACAGGGTGAAAAGCAATGGTCCTAACACTGAACCTTGAGGAACTCCATACTGAACTTGTGACCGATATGACATCTCCTCATTTACTGCTACAAACTGATAACGGTCAGATAAGTATGATTTGAACCAGGCTAATGCAACTCCACTAATGCCAACATAATTTTCAAGTCTATTCAGAAGGATTTTGTGGTCAATTGTATCAAATGCAGCACTAAGGTCCAGTAACACTAACAGAGAGATACAACCACGATCGGATGATAAGAGCAAATCATTAGTAACTCTAATAAGAGCAGTCTCAGTACTATGATATGGTCTAAATCCTGACTGGAAATCCTCGTAGATGCTGTTTCTTTCTAGAAAGGAACATAGTTGTGAAGATATTGCCTTTTCTAGAATCTTTGACAAAAAAGGTAGATTCGATATCGGCCTGTAATTAACTAATTCTGTAGGATCAAGTTGTGGTTTTTTAATAAGCGGTTTAATTACGGCCAGCTTAAAGGTTTTTGGTACGTATCCTAATGACAAAGATGAATTAATAATATTAAGGAGAGGATCTATGATCTCTGGAAGCAACTCTTTCAGTAGCTTAGTTGGTATTGGGTCTAGCATACATGTTGTTGATTTTGATGATTTAACGAGTTTAGACAATTCTTCCTCCCCAATAGCAATGAAGGAGTGGAATTTTTCTTCGGGGACACTAAAATTTACTGTATTTTGTGATATTGTAGTAGACCGTTGCATGGCTATAATTTTCTCTCTAATATTATGAATTTTGCAAGTAAAGAAGTCCATGAAGTCATTACTGCTGTGCTGTTTTAAAGCATCTGGGGTTGAGGCTTTATTTCTTGTTAATTTAGTCACTGTCTCAAATAAATACCTAGGGTTGTATTTGTTTTCTTCTAAGAGGGTGGAAAAGTAAGCAGATCTAGCTGATTTTAAGGCTTTTCTGAATGCAATAGAGCTGTCTTTCCATGAAATGCGAAAAACCTCTAGCTTAGTTTTTTTCCAGCTCCGCTCCATTTTTCTGGCTGCTCTCTTGAGGGCCCGGGTGTGCTCGTTGTACCACGGTGTTGGACTATTTTCTTTAATCTTCTTTAAGCGCAACGGAGCAACAGTGTCTAAAGTGCTGGAAAAGAGAGAGTTAATAGTTTCTGTTGCAACATCAAGTTCTTCTAGGCTATCTGGGATGTTAAGTAGATCAAACTGATCAGGAAGATTATTATTTATTATTTGTTTCACAGTAAGGTCTTAGACTAAGCCAGGATTAGGTCTAGGAATAGTTCAATTAGGACATTTAAGCAGCTTTTATAAACGTGTCTGTAACAGTTCTTTGTTCGGGGAGGAGGAGACGGGAACAGGCGAAGACTAGACTTAACCGAACTCCACTGTATTTCGTAATTTATGTTGACGGCCTCGGGGGTTGCAAAAAAGGATTGAGATAAGTTTCGCGAGATAACCCATATTTCATATATTTTCCCACAAATAACCCGCAGACGCAGATAATCCGCACGCTCAAATAGCCAACGGGTTTGGGGTTTTGTGTAAAAAAATTGTTAGCATAACCTGCACCCATAGATTGATGAACTTTTTGGTGTAAGATCACATTTCGAATTTCAAATGTTGTTCGGATGACTTCAATTATCCATAACTGTTCAGGCTCGGTACACAGTACTTGTGCACGAAATTCACACCATAAAAACCAAACACAAGTCAGAATCAGAACAGAAAAGCAATCTCTCCCGCTGTGCTCGTCCCTTTAAGAGTGTTGCGTTGATCAGATGAGAAGAGCCTGCCCAAATGGCAGCACAGCCAATCACGTCTTCATGCATGAATGACAGGTCAGACAGCCTCAGCGCACCTGTCAGAGTGATAGTGGAAGCGCTGTCAGCTGTCAGAGCACCAAAGACAACAACCCTTGCAAGAACAAAAAAGGAACATTTATTGACGTACATGATGTGAGTTATTAAATGAGAATGCACATGCTCGTGTTTTTGGTGTCTTTTTACACAACAGTGTTGCCGCAATTTGTTGGATGAAGCGATCGGCATTCATCTAAAAAAAATTATGTATACACATGCCTTTTGGTGTTAGCAAACATTCACTGTATTATGTAAAACCACCACAATAAAACTAGCTTCGATTATTAATACAAACCTTTAATTATATTCTCCAACAATGCAAACACAAAGATTGCTCACAAAATCACAAAAAACATGCAGGATGCTACAGCGTGTTATCCCTCAGACGAGATCAACGACAGGGAGTGAACCGTGAGCGGACCACGATCCATGTGCAACGCAAACTCAGCGCATGCGCAGTGAACTAGGTACACAAATTAGTCACGAAATAACCATGTGAAGTGGCGACTTCGTCCCTGTTTCATGCTCGAAATATTAGATTTCGGCGACATTAATGAATCGACATTAAAGAATCTAAAATACTAAGACAAATAGGGAGTTTGGAGGTTCCACTTCAAAAACGTCGACATAATAGTATTGGCAAGTTAACAATGACTCGATAAGGGAACTCCACTGTAATAATATTAAATATTAACAGACTTTAATTATGAAATAAACCAAATTCAAAATATAAGTTCTGGCACCAGCCCCTCACAGACAACTGCCGTCCACACAAACACAAAAGACAACATAAACTCCAGGCCTGGTCCTCTCTCGTCCTTCACTGTCGTCGCTCTTCCATTTATTCCTCCGCTCCTCCATGAGATACGAGACCAGTGGCTCAAAGATGACGCTCATTACCAATCACACCACCCGCTCTTGTGACTCTCTCACTCCGCTCGACCCCGCCTTGTTCGTTACAGTGCTTTAAAAAAATTACAGGTCTGAATATTGAGAAAAAAAACACTGATATAATTAAAGACATCTCAGTGCAAGTTGCTTTCATTTTAAACAGATCAAACATGCATTTTAATCTGAGACTAGACTTATGCATTGTCTGTGGAACTGGGAGATATAAGTGAAATAAAAATATTATTGAAAATAATCATTTATGTAATATTCATAAAGCATAGTATATATTATGAATTTGTGTAAGAAAATACTTCATTGTGTGATCGCACAGAATGGGGTAAAACATGAATTATGACTCGTATTTGATTGTCTGGAGAGTGAATGTGCAACTCAATGTTCTTCTGCTGTTTGCTAAAATCTAAACAAAGAAATACATTTTCACAGCACTTTTTTGTTGTGTAATTTAGTTTGGTGCATAATGAGCTTTTAATTTTTTCAGGTTTTTGCAATGATGATAGAGATGGCATGAAAGTGACAAACTGAGATTCAGTCATATTTCAAAATGGCGTTGAAACAAATCAACAAGGGAGAATTATATGGTATTTTAATGAGATTCTCATCGCTGAAATCACTGGAGATCAGAGTAAGATCTGTACAGATGATCAGTGTGATGAGAGATTCAGAGACAGACTGAAGCTGGATCATCAGACTGGATCTCTGACCATCATGAACACCAGAATCACAGATGAAGGAGAATATAAACTACAGATCATCAACAGCAGATTCAGCATCATTAGGAGCTTCACGGTTTCTATCACTGGTAAGTTTCATTTCATCATTCTGTGTATTTTCCATTTGTTTGAAATACATAATTCCCCCCAGTAAATGTTTTCATTGTGAATCCTTCACATGAACATACAAAACGACGCATTTATATCATGCTATGATTTTAAACATTTTGATGTCTATTGTTGTTCGTAAGAAAATATAATATTCGTCTATTTTCCTGTGAAAGCCACTATTGCTAAAAGAAACAACACCATTTATCAAAACCATACAAGGAAAATAGAAAATTGTAAATGTCAGTCAGAAGTGATGATAGAGTTGATTATCATTCACTCTCTAGTAATAATGATTGTTTGTGTTCAGCTGTTCCAGATTTAGGTTTGTCTTCAGCTGTTATGGCAGAAATAATAGTTGTTGTTGTTGTTGCTGCTGCTGTTGTTCTGCTGGCGGCTGCTGCTGTGATTTACAAATCAAGACGAAAATGGCAAGTATTACATAGAGCTGATCTTTCAAAATGTAAACATAAGATTTATTGTACAAAAAGAATCTTAAAAAATAAGTGTGTTTTTATTCTAAATGACTAAAGTAAGAGTTTGTTGTTATTGTTCAAACAGGAAACTGGCCACTCCCCTTTAATCCTCAGGTGAGACACTGTGACTGAATCTGTCTTTAAAACACTAAACCTTTCTAATAGATTGAGATCTGATGGTTATGTGTATCTGAAGTTTTCCAATAATAATATACTTTTTTAAAGGGGTACTGAACGATTGATAAAATAAAACTGAACTGCCTATAAGGCAATTTTTAACTAAGTGCCAGAGATAACAAAGGGGAAAAAAGGCTGTTGTCTTCCTTTTTGTCAAATAAATAAACTTCAATACCCATAATGCACTGGGCATGTTGCCGTCCAAGACCACGTCCACCAGTCTGTTATGGATATGCTTACCCGAGTCATATACCGCCTTGCCTTAGTAGGAAATGCTTCATGGCAGACTCACGGGAGTGAGTTACTTTCAGTTTCCAGTGAAGGATCAGCACATTGTAGGCAGTGGCTAAAGGCTGCAAAGAGTCAGAAATATAGAGAGAATGCGTGTAATCAACATTTCTAATGGATGAACATGAACACAGTGCTTTAGGCCAAACGGAGGGGAAAACTGAAAGAAATGGCGTTCTCTCAGTTCCGCCTGAAGTAAAACACAGTCACGTACATGTAAGAAAGATGTTCAACTATACCAACTGTTTAAAGAGTAGACAAAGTACAATAGATTTTTCAGGGATAAACCTATCCTTACAATAACTGTTGAGTTAATAACCCTCTGCTGATCAGACTGTCCGTGGACAAGGATACAAACATGCAAAAGAACAATCTGTAGTTTCACAAAAGCCCTAAAGCTGTCAAAAGCAAGATTAATTTCTTGGTCAAGGCAACATGGAGAACGAAACGTTCCCACAAAACGTTACATGTTCCACTGTTACATGTAACAGAAAGCAGGTGAAAATCAGTGAAGTTACACTTTAAGAAAGCGCTGTTCTTGTGCTGTTTGATCTCAGAATGAACAACTGAGAGCTTTACCTTCACAAACATCAGAGGGATAAACACATTTTACTGACTGTGAAGCTGAATCATAAATCCTGATCATTTGTTTAACCTTCTGTGAATCTGTTGCTTTCTTTCAGGAGAATGAAGTCACACTGTCCTTTAAGTCTTACAAACAACTGCCTGCTGCTGCTAATGGGACGTCCTATGATGAGCATGAGACTGCACTGATGGCTTCAGATAATGAGGAATTGTCTCCTAGTGTGACTTGAGACTAATCGGATTTCACAGTAACATTATTAACAAGATCAATTAGAAAATTAGGAGAAAGTAAATGGAAAATGATCAACTGAAATTATCATTGCTCACAAAAAACAAAAATAGTGTCATGATTCCATATTATTTACCGATTTCAGAACTATCATAGATCTTTTTATGTTTTACCATTAGAGCAAATAGGAACACAAAATAATATTTTTGTTGTCGTGTCCGTTCACCACTATAGATGTTTACTCAACTATGAGGAATTCAGTTTCTGAATTTCAGTTTCAGTCCTTCAGAACAAAACCTCAGCACTTGTGCTTTCAGAACCAGAGAAAGCCATTAAGATGGTCACTGGAGATGCCACAAGTATAATTTCCGTGTTTGCCTGTATAATATGTCTAAAAATACAGATAACAAACAGATCAGAACAGCTTAGAGCATTTATGTAGTAAATACTTAGTCTCATACATGACCAGTTCATAAAATGCAAGACATATGTAATGTAAACATGGAACAAGTGCATTTTTTAATCCAATCGAGAAGATGGACAAACTTTAAATATTTAGATGTTTACTATTTTGCTTTTGATCTGATTGTTTCACATTTTCACTGCCTTTATCAGTCTGATGGAAATTTAATTTGCATTGATTGAAATGTTTACATGAAGGCTTGTGAAATGAGCCATGAGTCAGATTACAGATCCTTTGACAGATCCTTTGACAGATCCTTTGTATGAATATAAATGTGATCTTTTTTTTTTTTTTACATTAATTTACCAGTATAACTGTCTGGGAACAGAAATATGTTGCAACTTGGCCAAGTAATAGGACTTATTTGAACATTGCAAGATGAGGGTGCTTTTGTATAATGTGCAAATGATCATTTTGAGATCATTTTATTTATCTTCAGGTAATTAAGGCATCTTGGGCCAAGGCCAGCTTTCCTGTAGCTCAATCAGTAGAGCATTGGTGTTTAATAACGCCAAGGTCATGGTTTGGATTTACAGGGAAAGCAAGAACTGATTAGAATATCAATGTATTTCTTGAATGCAATGCAAGTCACTTTGGATAAAAGTGTCCGTCAAATGTTTAAATATGTTTTTTTCACATCGTTTTTCTGTTCGCTGGGATGGAGGAACATGTTGAAAACAGCAGTGTGGAGTTTTGGATGTTGAACGCCTCATTTAACCAGCAAAACTCAGACGTTTGTCAACTCTAAACTGGAGTTTTTACCAGCAATACTTGAAGAAATGTGAAAACTGAAAAAGAAAAATGAAACATTTCACACTCCACTCTGATACTTGAATGTCTGGTTTAAGCTTTGTGGTTGAAGAAAGGCTGTTCAAATCCAGCAGTTGAAATATCACTGTGTCCTTGATCAAACTCTCAATCTCAGGAACTGAACCTGTAAAAACTGAAAGACACTGTGAATTTAAGTAATCACAAATATTTGATTTAGTATTTTATTGTTGGATATTTTCCATAACTGTTACTTTCTGTTACTCAAGCCTTCTAATTGTGGGTTAGGGCATTACAATAATCTGGCCTTGAACTCAGGAACGCATTAACTATTTTTTCTGCATTTGTCTTTGAGAGCACATGTCGTAAATTAAATATATATTTTTAAGATGGAAAAATGTGTTTTTTACAGATGCTGGAAATGTGGTTTTCAAATAAATGATTGGTTTCGAAGAGCACTCCCAGGTTTCTAACTGATGACGAACACTTGCCAGAGCAGCCATCGATTCACTACATGAATCATTTTGGTTTCCCAGCATGCCTCATTTACACATTGACTTATTCAAACATGTAGAGGATTTTTGCAAACTGCTGAACATCAAACCACATCCTGTTTTTCTCATATCCAGACATAACTCTCAAAGAACTTACTTTTCATAAAACAGTGTTTAAGGACTTTTTTGTTGTTTTTAAGTCTTTAGACAAAAAAAAAAAACACACTGTGAGTTGAAGTGATTATTAAATACCAAGAACATAAAATATTTACATACAGAACTGCATAAGTAGAACCTCAGTCATTTTTAATGCGGATGCAAGATTGTAACGAAACGGAAGCACGTGATCAGCGTGTAACTGACCGACGTGTGTACTTTCATACGGATGTGAAAGACAAAGAGTCGAAGATGAAGCTACACATTCATTTTCTCTTATTGCTCTATTCTTTACTCCACTACGGTAAGACAATCAGATTTATATTCTCTCTCTTCTGGCTGATGATAAAAACCAAAAGTGACTGTTGTTTTGTCTCTAATCATTTTTTATTGGACAGAAATGTGTTTATCATTTTGATTTTGCAGTGTTTGGTTTTATTTAACCATTGCAAGACATTTATTTGTTAAAATCACATACTTAAACCAATAATAAAATTACTTTTTAATGATCCCTCATATTTGCTTCAATAATATTGTGCAAGTTCATCAAGAGTTATGTCTGGATATGAGAACAGCAGGATGTGGTTTGATGTTCATCAGTTTGCAAAAATCCTCTACATGTTTGAATAAGTCAATGTGTAAATCAAGCATGTTCTTCTGAGAGAAACGAGGCAGGAATAAACCGATGTGTTTGTGTGTTCAGACTCCAGTTCTGCTCTTGTGTGCTTTGAAGCACAAAAGTCACACTATACATGACTCAGTCATTTCTGCAAGGGTTATAAATGCTTCTGCAAAAGAGGATTAATATTGGTGTGGGTTGCAGCTTATGTGGGGATGAAAGGAGACGAAGTAGCAAACAAACTGTGCAGGACACTAGAAGAGACATGTAGATATCTGTTAGAGCTATAATTAAAAAGCAAACAAGTAACGTTCCGGGAACGTTCCCTGCAGGTTCTTTTTTTGCTTAATTTTGTAACTTATAGAGAACGTTCTGGGAACGTTCCCTGCTGGTTCTTTTTGGCTTAATTTTGTAACTTATAGAGAACGTTCCCTGCTGGTTCTTTTTGGCTTAATTTCAAAACCTATAGAGAACGTTCCCAGTAGATTAGGTTTTGAGGTTAAATTTAAACCCTAAAGAGAATGTTCTCAGAAGATGATTCACCCGATCTTACATCTGTTAGTTCCACAAGCAAGAAAAAATATTTCTGTCAGTAAATGATGCTAGAGCACAATGTTTTTAGAGTTTAGTTGTAAGAATTTTCCTGGTAAAACTGAGACTGCATTCATGTATTGAAGCAAATCAACTGACGATTTGAATCCGGTTAGATGTGCAGAATTGAAGCTTTCAAATATTGTGTTTAAATTCAAACGTAAATCGAGACACGCCATTGGCTGCTGCGTTGCGCACCTGATGTTGAAGGGCGGAGCTTCGCCAAATACAACACTTTTCATCTCTCATCGTCTGATGGTAAGTCACATCAATTCGTATTAGAAATTGAGTATATATTGGTTAAAAGCGCACAGTTTGTTTCATTTGTCTGTTGTTTCCTAATTCTGTTAGTTGAGTCAAATGTGTTATTCGTGACGATGAAATGAGAATATCTGAGTTAACCTGTGAACTCCGAACCTCTGTTTATTTCATTTAAGATCTCTTCATGCGACGTATCTGTGCTGTGATCAACTTTTGCATCTTTTCGCTGCACCGTCTCGTTCCCGCCTCTCTCAGGGAACGGAGGTTACGATAGTAACCGGAGACGTTTTGTCATGTTCTGTGTTAAACTGAGAGTTAACGGCGCGCGCGCGCTCACGTGTTGCCCTGCGTGACGCGATGAGGCTCATTCCTGTATTTCATACAAAATGCATAAAATGATGTTTACATAAATTCATAGTTCTATACATTCATGAGAAATCAGAACAGAGACTGTATTTCACTGTTTATTTCTTCATTGTATGATTTAGTTATATAAACTACATTCCCTTTGTAAAAATGTAAAATACTTTGTAAAAACTATCTCTTGCTGCTGATCTCTTCCTGATGTGTGTGAAATGTGCTGTGAGTAATGTTTTGTTGTGTTTATCCAGCCCAGAGAACTTGTGACCATCCACCTGCTTTCTCATTCCATCAACACAAGCACAGTCTTTGTAATAGAATTACAGGCAAGTTTTTCCTCCAACTGTCTATCAATTATTTAAATAATAAATGTTATGAAATGCAACATTTGTATTTTTCACTGAGAATATAATTTGTTGTGGTTCCAAAAATACAGTAATGTAAATAATGCCACACCTCAAATCTAACTCCTTTCACATAATCAACCTTCTTTGTTATTCCTGATTCTAGGAGCATCAGAAAATAATTTCAGGACACTGAAGGAAAGTGATGTGGATACTTTATTGCAATGGTTCTGAAATTTGCCGCACATAGAAATTTAAAATGTTAAGCTGTAATGTCCATTTGTTTTAGATTATCAATGCCATGTCATACTACGAGATGAGATGTTAGAGTTATTGGAACACCATTGCATATCCGCTCTTAACTCTGTAAACTGTGACATTTAATTTATATCTGTAAAACTACAATTTTAACCGTAAGTATCAGCACTAACTGACTTAATGTATGTTTGCAGTGAATATCATAACATCAGTGTGTGTAACAAGTTCACAAAATATCAGCAAGAAACTGTTTCTTTGTTTTTGATTTACAGCTGATGGGGAAATGAAGATTATAATTATTTTTCACATTTCATTGTGTAAATATTGTTAATATTCGTGTTCATGATTACTTTTTCTAAATATGTTTGTGTAATATGTGTTAAAATGTTCATGTTTTGTATATGTATGTTTAAAGTTCATAAGTTTTCTAAATACAATTGTGTGTTGTTTTAAATATGTTCATGTGTTGCATATGTATATTTAAAGAATGTTCATGATTAAATTTTTCTAAATGCAACTGTATTATTTTGTGTAAATATGTTCATGGCTTATATGTGGATGTATGTTTGTACAAAGATTATAGAGATTGTTTCTGGAACGTTCTGGGAACCAGAAACTAACGTTCCCGGAACCTACCGCGAACTTTCTTGGAACGTTCTTTTTCCGTAAAGAGAACTTTCCTGGCGAACCTACTGGGAACTTTATAATGGTAGGTTCCCAGAACGTTCCGGGAACGTTCTAATGTTTGGGTCCCAGAACGTTCTAGGAGCCAGAAACTAACGTTCCGGGAACGTTCTAATGTTTGGTTCCCAGAACGTTCTGGGAACCAGAAACTAACGTTCTGGGAATGTTCCCGGAATGTTCTATTTACGTAAAGAACTTTCCTGGGGAACCTACCGGGAACGTACTATTCTTTGGTTCCCAGAACGTTCTAAGAACGTTCTAATGTTTGGTTCCCAGAACGTTCTGGGAACCAGAAACTAACGTTCCGGGAACGTTCTAATGTTTGGTTCCCAGAACGTTCTAGGAACCAGAAACTAACGTTCCCAGAACGTTCCCGGAATGTTCTATTTACGTAAAGAAAACTTTCCTGGGGAACCTACCGGGAACGTTCTATTGTTTGGTTCCCAGAACGTTCTGGGAACCAGAAACTAACGTTCCCAGAACGTTCTGGGAACCAAAAATTGTTAGCTGGGATACTGCCTTCTTTTTTCCTACGCAGGACAAAAATCAGAGTGATGAGAGATTAATTTTAAATAAGCACTTTTTATGTGTTCTACTTTTCTTTCTACCGGCCCATTATGATTATGAAAGAAATGTGCAGATTTTTTGTTAGAGTAACAAACACAACTTTCACACACACACACACACACACACACACACACACACACATCTGACCAAGGGCTTGGCTCCCAAATTCGGGCCCTGGTTACAGAATCAAAGGGTGGGTCCCTCGCAACACAAAACCACACCTCACCTCGCCTTATTTCACTATTATTCAAAACTTTTTCTAAAGGTCTATATTCAGAGAGTTAAAAATCTATTACTGTAACACAGAGACATGTGAATATTTACATAAAATATGCTTGCTATTATCTCAATGGTTGTTTGAGAAATATTAAAGTCTTTGGACTTTATTTCTGATTAACTGCTCGACTTTTAGTTCTGTTTGAGAATTGAGCGTTAATCAGGAATCTAGAATCTCAGCTGATGTGCCTCAAGCTCCATTTAACTTGAGTGTGTGTTTAACCCTGGATGCAGATTTGTGGTAACAATGGATACAATGTAATCTATTAAAGTTTATAATTAAATAATAATAAAATCAAATAGAACAATTTATTAATAGGCAAATGTATCATGCCAATTAGATTATTTATATTAAAAATATAATCAATACAAAACACTGAATGCTCAGAAATGGAGTAAAATATGAATGTCTGACCTTAGAAAAATACATAATGCAGAGTTTCTGAAAGACGCTCATTATTACGGGCTGATCTGACTACAAATCACACTGAGACTCTTGAAACATAAATATCCAGACCAGGAGAGAATGCTCTTTCAAATGGAAACATGAGCTAGCAATAGGAATTTGATTACTGAGAACAGAAGGTAATTTACATGAAAGACCCTGGGAGAAAAAGTAAGCCAAACATCTCTAAACTCTTCAACCTTTAACACCTTTTGGTGTACTGCTGTGTGAATGACACCTTTTGTACCAATCGCACTGAGACATTTCAAATGTCACCAAACATGTGTAGTCACTTATGACACTCTTAACATTGCATGGATTTTGAATGAGTTGTATGTGAAGGAGAGAAGAGAGAGGGAACAGAGGGTTAAGGTTGTGAACTGCTCGACAAACTCAAGTCAAAGTCAGCTTTATTGTCAATTCTGCAATATATACAGCACATATATACAGAGAGTTGAAATTCTGTAACTCTCAGACCCAAGGTGCAACCAGGTTACATTAACAGTAACAACAACAACAAAAATATATATATGTATCAACAACACCAAAAAAAAAAAAAAAAAAAAAAAATATATATATATATATATAAAAATAAATAAATTATAATAATAGATAAAATAGATTAAGGAAATAAAGAGATAAAGTTGCGATGGTAAAGACAGTGCAAACAATAGTAGACATTTGGGGGGGGGGGATTCAGAGATCAGGTGCGTGGGGCAGAAGAGAGGAGAAGAAGGTGACGATGCTAGTTTGCTAGCAAGAGAGAGTTCAGATATTTGTTTCTCGAGAGTAGACCAGACATCTCGTTATCTTCCATTTTTTTCCAGTCTGGAAGTATGATGCTTATTGAGTTGTTGAAGATCATTCAGGAGATCCAAATACGTGTTTCCAGGGAATGAATGTGTAAATCAATGATGTTCTTCTGGTGTTTGTTTGCATGCATTTATTTTGCATTATTATTTTGTTTGGCCTATATGAACTTAATTTCTTCTTCAGGTGTTTCTGCTGTTGGTTCAGATGGAATATCAATGTCAGTGATGGAGGGAGATTCAGTCACTCTAAACACGGATGTTCAAACAAAACATCAAGACACAATTAGATGGTATTTTAATAAGATTCGCATCGCTCAAATCACTGGAGATCTCGATAAGATCTGTACAGATGTTCAATGTAATGAAGGAACTGAGAGATTCAGAGACAGACTGAAGCTGGATCATCAGACTGGATCTCTGACAATCATGAACACCAGAATCATGGATGAAGGAGTTTACAATCTACTGATCAACAGTGAAAATGACTGTGAGAAGATCTTCAGTGTTTCTGTTCATGGTGAGTCAATATGTTTTACAAGCAAGTGTTGCACATTTAAATCAGGTCATTGTGTTTAGTGATATATTTGTAGTGACATTCAGTGGTGTTTTTTTTTCTCCTTACTTGTAATTCACATATAACACATTTACACTTGAAGTGGATTTTCTAGATTTAATCGTTTAGATCAGTATGATTATCCATTGGATAATTGTTTGTTTATTAACTGTGTTCATCATTTCAAATAATTTTGTATTGTCTATTGTTTAAATGCATATTCAGGGTTTATTTTATATGTATTTAAAAATGTTTTAATGAGCAGAAAATGTTTATAAATGTTGCTTTTCAGACTGAAAGTTTAACCCTCTCATATCCACATTTCTCATGATATATTTTCCCCAAAACAAGATCCTCCAGCATCTGTTGGTTTGTGTTTCAGGAGTTTCTGCTGCTGAACGAGATGAAATGAAGAGAAAGTCAGTGAAGGAAGGAGAATCTGTTACTTTAGATCCTGGTGTAACAAAAAACACAAATGCTGTGATGAAGTGGTATTTTAATGAGACTCTCATCGCTGAAATCACTGGAGATCAGAGTAAGATCTGTACAGATGATCAGTGTGATGAGAGATTCAGAGACAGACTGAAGCTGGATCATCAGACTGGATCTCTGACCATCATGAACACCAGAAACACAGATGAAGGAGAATATAAACTACAGATCATCAGCAGAAAATTCATCATCACTAAGAGCTTCAGTGTTTCTGTCACTGGTGAGAATCATTTCATCATTCTGTTCATTTTCCCTTGAGCAAATTTAGAAAACAGTTGGAAATATTAATTCCTCCCAGTAAATGTTTTCTTTGTGGTTCTTTGACACAAACATGAAAGCGAAAGACAAGTGTTACACTGGGATTTATATCATGCTATGAATTTTACCGTTTTTAAGTCAGTTGTCGTTGTCAAAGAAAAATGCACATCATTAGTTAGTTTTCTGAAAGGAACCATTTATCAAAATCACACAAGCTTCTAAAGAAAGTAGAAAGTTGTAAATGTCAGTCAGAAGTATTGGTAGAGTTGATTATCATTCACTCTCTGGTAATAATGATTGTGTGTCTTCATCTGTTCCAGATTCAGGTCCGTCTTCAGCTGTTATAGCAGCAATAGCTGTTGTTATTGTCGTTGTTCTGCTCGTGGCTGCTGTTGCTGTAATCAAGACAAAAAGGCAAGTATTTCACACAGATTCATTGTACACATTTTTTTTTTAAAGTGTTTTGCGTCATCCGGCAAAGTTTTGCTTATTCAAAAATAATGTAACTGAATCATAATTCCTGATTCATTAATAGATTCATTCATTTAACCTGTGAAACTGTTTCTTTCTTTCAGGAGAATGTCGTCACACTACCCCAGTCTTAACAAACAACAGGAAGCTGTTTCTAAAGCGACATCCCATAATGAGACTGAGATGGTACTGATGAGTTGATAATGAAATTATGTATTATAGTATACTATATTAATTTTAATAGTTTTACTGAAAGGGTACATGAAGAGAAATTAGACATTTAAGAAAAAAGGGAGAAAAAAAAACCGTAATGTTCTCAGAAAAATAGTGTCATGAAACCGATTTACCTGTGTCAAAATGTTGTGGAAACACTATTGTAGATCTTTTATTTTGCTATGGGAGCGAATGGGTACTAAATGTTTTTGTTGTAGTGTTTGTTCACCACTATAGATGTTTACTCAACTACGAGGAACGTTTCTGAGAAAAGAGTAATTTACATTTATTCAGAACAAAACCTCAGCACTTGTGCTTTCAGAACCAGAGAAGACCATTAAGATGGTCACTGGAGATACCACAAGTATAACTGTCACGTTTGACTTAATATACCTAAAAATGAAGCTGACAAAAAGATCAGAAGAGCATAAAATGCATACTTGCAGTAAATATTAAATCCATGTCCAGTTCATGAGATGCAAGACCTATGGAAACATGCACAACATGCCAATTATGCTAAACATGCTACTTTAAACTTCCAAGTCTAGCCATCAAAATGTGTTTACAAACTGTACTCATCTAATGCACTGGTTAGCAATCATTTTGGAGCCAGTAACAAGTGATTTATAACAGTGACTGTATGCCATGCAGTGAGACTCTCCACACAAACACAGATATGAGACTACTGTTAGCACACATTTATCGAGGTTCACTTTAGATTCAATGGACTTGTGAAGTTGCTACTATTTAAATGTTTCAAGTGATAAACCATATTTGAGTATCCGTATTTTGGATTTCCTGCCGTTAATGATATGTCCATCACAGCCCATGTGTGTCAAACTGTGTTGTTGCGAAACACACACGGACAGACAAACAATTTAGTTGTATGTACACACTCCACAACAACAGAAATAATAATACATTTATTTTAAACTCCAAGCCTAAATTAATCCATAATATCGGTAATAATCACAGCCTTCATAGTGTACAACAGACAGATTAAATTAAACAAAACTTTGTATATGTTCGGTTCACTGTATGCTATTTTGATAATGAAAAGGCAGATTAGCAATGGTCGAACTCAATCACTTGGATGTTTTCCTCAGCAATGGAAACAACTTAATACTCTGACATTTCTGGTCAGTATGTCATTCAAAACGGTAAAGAGTCTATCATTATTTGTGTACATTGAAAATTAATATAAAATGTAATGCCTTTGAAAAATAAAGAAAACAACAGGATGTGCTTTATGCCGTCTCTGTCCAATAAGTGCAGAAAAATGAATGAAAACAGTGAATACTTGATGCTGTAACAGAGGGGACTCAAAGGCAGAGATCCAAATGCTAAGTCTTTATTAAGAGTAGTCAATAATCCAGGCCGGGGTCACAAAGGCAGGCAGACAGTATCAGAATCGCGGTACAGGCGGTGGTCAAGACAGGCAGTTATCAATCATAAACGGTATTCCAGGCAAAGGTCAGGGCAGGCAGAACAGGATCAAAAAACGGGTAAACAGGCAGAACTGGTAACAGGCAAACAGACAGGGACTATAAACGCTCAGAAATGACAGCTACGGCAAATCAAGACTTCGCCGTGAGTTGTGGGGTAACCAGGTTTAAATAGTCTCTTGTGAAAGTGTAACAGGTGGAGTGACAAACAGTCCTGATGGTGTTCAGCTGGTGTGTACAATCAGTCCAGTGTAATGCATGATGGGAAATGTAGTGTGTAGTGTAGTGTCAGTATAAGTGTGAGCGCCCTCTGGTGGCCAAGGAGGGGAGCGCAGAGCTCATATTCATAACAGATGCACAGACATGATGAGAAATTTCAAACAAATGTAGTGATGAAAACTAAAGCACCTAAAATAACATACATAAGCACAGACACCAAGAAAAAAAAGAAAAAAACTGCTTTCACTTTCCTTTAGTCCCTCCATTCTCTACTTCAAGCAATGTCTGAAGCTTTGTATTGTGAAACTCTAGTACTCTTGCCTCTTCAGAAAGAATCTGTATCCTGTATTCCTCAGTAATAAGTCACTTTGGATAAAAGCGTCAAATGTAAATTATAAGCACTTTAGAATACACTAGTCTTTTTCAACCCAACTTACATTAATTCACCAGTATAACTGTCTGGGAACACAATTATGTTGACTCTTGAAATATTTACACGTTGCAAGATTGTACACTATAATGTGCATATGAGCATTTTAAGGTAATTCAGGCTGTATTACCGACACTGAAGAATGACTAATAATGTTACATTTTTATAGTTTTAGCATTGGCATAACATTAAATGTTAGTGGTTTCAGATTGCTCAGAGAACATTCAAAAGTAACATTCTCATAATGTTTGAATGATAAAATGTAACAATTATACTTCACATACACATAATCTAGAAATGTTTTTAAAATATGCCGGATATTTTGAACATTCAGGGAATATTAAGTGTTTTCACAACTTAATGAAATCATTAGCAAAACATTCTTACCAGCAATACTTGAAGAAATGAAACATTTCACACTCTGATACTTGAATGTCTGATTAAAGCTTTGCAGTTTAATTAATTCAGTTCAAATCCAGCAAGAGTTGATCCATGAAATATCACTGTATCTCAGGAACTGAACCTGTAAAAACCAAAAGACACTGTGATTTAGAGTATGATTTAGACAGATATGATTTAAGTGTTTTATTGTTGGCTATATTCCATAACTGTTACTTTCTGCTACACAATCCTTTTAATGGCGTTAATCGTCTGAATGATGTTGACAGTAAAACAAATTTTCTTGTTCAATATATATTTCTGATGTTTTATACTTGAAAATGTCTTAACTGTCAAGATGTGCAAAAGTGAATGTTTTTCTTTGTACTTTATTGTAAGGAATATTTGTAAAGTGTAAAATTATCTCTGTTGTGAGAGTTGCTGATTGAAGATTATGTGTTTGATGTGAAGAGGAAGATGATGAAGAACTGTGGGACGTTCCATCTAAATACTATTTAAACATTATCTGTCTATTTGCCTCTATTTTACTGATTCAGTTCTTAATGTTTGTTCAGTGTGTTTGTATTTTAAAATATTAAATCACATGCAGTTGAATTTTCTGCATGGTCAGCTCATTATTTCCTGAAGAGTTGCAGAGAATTTACAAGAACCGGTAAAAATGTTTGATTTATTGATTCATCTGTTTTTTTGAACAATGGAACATATTTCTAATTGTTCAAATCTCTCTCTTTCACAGGTTTATCTTATCAGTTTACAGCTGAATTACTGCAGTAACGCCTCTAAATCAACAACACGTGTGTCTCTTGCACTTTATACCAAAATGTTTCTTCTTTTGTCTTAAATGCATCAAAAAAACTGCCTTAAAACTTGAGCCTGTAAACACATTTTCTAACAAAGGAAATGACCTTGAAAAATGTCTGCCATTAAAACTTTTCTGATGAACTCAAAACTGCTGATATCTGTGAATTTGTCATGATTTTAGAGTTTGTCATCAGAAATAACTAACACTGAATGGATTATATAGCGATCATTGTGTGTGTCTGTGATTTTAGCACAAACCATTTGACCTTTACTCAGGATAACTACCGGTAGTTCAACTATCCTTAGCAATGAAAACACAATGTTTAATAATCTGTCATTTTAAAAGATATTGAATTAATGTATTTTATATTGGATGAAAGATTATTATTTTAGATCTTGTAATTATATCATTGAGTGGGGAAAGTGTCTTTCTCTATTTACACAGTTAATTTTTAGTCTTATATTAGATTTTTTTATAGGATCATAAATCATTTAAATCTCACCGACTCCTCAAATACACACAACTGACATCCACTTCTCACCAGATAGAATATGTTATTG
>JAWRVZ010000476.1:0-37500 GCA_037043235.1 Rhodeus uyekii | reverse complement strand
TTCTGCGATTGGGTAAAATCTAGCGGATTTTGGGATTTGCCATACATGTTATGTGGTTTTATTTTCTGTCACTCCCTGCTTGTTCTGGATTCACTACAAACATGTTTGAAGGGATTTTTCAAAGGGATGGTTCTTTTTATTCAGGAGATTCCCAAAAATGTTTTAAGTTTACAGATACTCAGTGGTTTTGAGCTGTTGGATGTACTGTTCCCTCTTCTTTCTGAACATATTTGTTTTTTTAATTTTTAGATCCGCACCATAATGAAGATGTAAATCTTTCTTTATTCTTTTACAATCCGAGTCAAACCATTTTTCATTTTCTTGAGTTTTCTTAGTGGTTAAGATTAGATATTGTTGCCAAATCATACAGAGATGTAGCTTGTGTTTTCTGGAGCCAGATTTACATAATCTTCGTTATGAGGACATTTTCTCTGAAATGCTCTGAATGAAAAAAGATCTAAATCGGTCATCATGTAGTCAACAGTTGAGCAGTCATGAAATGAACTGTATGTGAATCCCCCCATAGATAGTCCCCTCTCATTCTGCCGTTGACAGCATACAGACAGAGACTTCGGCAGAGCTCAAGATAAAGGTTTTTTACTCCCATTAATTTTCCTGAATTATAACAGGTTATGTCAAAATTCTGCTCTTGGTGAGAATCCTCATGAAAACAGACGGTTATGTCTTAAATACACAAACAGTTGAGAAAGAAAAGGCATGTGTATCAGTATAATGCGTATGTGCATCGGCTCTTAAAAGGTGACAGGAGCCTAATATGTGTGTCATTAATGTTGATAAAATAATAAACGACAAATTTGTGTAGCATCAGGATTAGTAGCCTATGAATTTAATCCAGACTAAAAGACTATAAAGTGTTATTTTACATGTTATTACTTTATTCAGCTTCTGTAGTATTTCTGATTACTAGTGTTAGAAAAAAGCTTTGCAAGAATGTAAGTGTGTTTACAAAAAACCTTTCTCTGTTTAATTTGTAGCTGTAACCTATTGTATTTATTTGTTACTTTTTCAACTTATTTCCAAGAGCGAATCAAAATCCCTTGTCTCTTCTATATAATTTATATATTCTTTTATAGATTTATGAGTTTTAGTGATTTATAATTTATGTTATTAACTGTATGTACACATCAGCCTATATAACCAACTATTAGTTAAAGTCTTTACTTTTCTGTATTTTTCCATAGAATAAAGATGAATATTGTCTGAACTTCTCACCAGATATAACATTATCAGAATTTTATGAGAAGACTTTCTGTTGATAGATGGAGTCTGAGCCGAGTTCAGCCTTGGAAAAGTTGTGTGTGTGTGTGTGTGTGTGTGTGTGTGTGTTAATATGCTCTGTATTGGTGAGATGATTAATTGGCACCATAAGGAGACGGAATGACAACTTGTTCTCGACGAAGATTTGCTTCAGACTGTCTGCTCTTGTGTGGAAAATTACTAGTTTTGTTTACCTTTCTTTATTAACCAATCAGAATCATTTCAATCATTTAATCTTCAGTAATGATGTAGTTAGCACCCTCTGTTAGAGTATAATTGCTGTAACAATGTTATTGTATGTGAGGTGGCCTACGAACTCCTTGTGAGACCTGAAGCTTCTGCTGATGAAACTGCAAACTAAACTTCACTAAAATTTCTACAATTGATTCACTTCTGACTCCTGCTCGTTATTCAACATATCTGGTTCTCAGGTCTTTAACTGTAATTCCCCTACAGTGTGTGTAAACACTTGATAACAAAATTTCCGCATTGTCAAAACACAAATGAGTGAGCAAACTTTTTTTTTTTTAAATAAAAAAATCACCCAGTGAATGACTTATCTGACCAGAGTGTTTTGAATGTTTCTGAGGAATATCAGAAAGATATCCGTTGAACCAGGTGCTTAGAAGAAATTACAATCCAAGACGGATCCCCTGAAATTTTGCAAACGCTAATCCTCGCTCTAAATAAACATGATGAGAGCATACATTAGGTCTGGTCTTTGCTGCCAAAAGTTTGCACTCTTTTTTTGAGTCACAAATCCTTTTATCAGGCTTTCACTTCATGCAAAAACAGCATTCAACATAAAACTGTCCAAAAGAAGAATTTCTGCACATAAAGACATTCTTTCACAACACAATACAAGATAGCATTACTAGGCTATCAGCCAACAACCCAGTGAAATGAATAAACACAATTACATCTTACATGACACCAACACACACACTACTGTTACTATAAAGGTGAACTTCAAGTACGTCATCTTCCTGGATAAACATCTTTATTGACCCTGGAACAATATTTCAATCAAATCAATGTATAGAGCTGTGGTGGTAAACTGGCAGTACATGAGCTCAACCTTTGCAGAATATGCAATATTGTGAACTATATATGTAAATGTTTTTGTTTGAACTGTTTCTTTTTCAGATTCAGACTGTGTTGTGATAGTGTCAGTGTCAGTGATGGAGGGAGATTCAGTCACTCTAAACACTGATGTTCAAACAAAACAACAAGACAGAATTAGATGGTATTTTAATGACACTCGCATCGCTCAAATCAATAGAGATCAGAGTAAGATCTGTACAGATGTTCAGTGTAATGAAGGAACTGAGAGATTCAGAGACAGACTGAAGCTGGATCATCAGACTGGATCTCTGACCATCATGAACATCAGAAACACAGATGAAGGAGAATATCAGCTACAGATCAGCAGCGGCAGCAGCGACATTGAAAATACCTTCATTGTTGCTTTATATGGTGAGTCAATATGTTTAAAAATAAATCATGTACATTTAAATTTTTGCATTAACAGATTTTTTTTCTCTATGTGTATATTAATTCAGAGAAAAAAACGCATTTACTGTTAGTGGAATTATTACATTTAAATATGAATTACTTGTTTAAAAAATCTCATGTAATATAAAAATGTAATTAAAATAGCAATAGATCCGAATGAAATAGTAGTATCATTTGTCTCTAAATAATATCTTAATGGCATTTTAATTTATTTTAAAAAGGTACAACAAGATACTTCATCATCGTCATCATCATCATGTTCTTAACCAGATCTTCAGTAATTAGTATCTCAATAATTGTAGTCATTTTTTGATACTTTTTACTCTCAATCAAGTAATTTACATTATTACTTTTACTTCTATAAGTGCTTGAATGCAGATTTTGGTTGCCAAACCCATCTCTCGTGTTTATAATGGGAATAAATGTTGCTTTTCAGACTGAAAGTAAAGAGAACATGTTTTATCTCTTTCATGTGTCTTTCCCCAAAACAAGATCCTCCAACATCTGTTGGTTTGTGTTTCAGGAGCTTCTGCTGATGAGCATGAGGAAATGAAGAGAAAGTCAGTGAAGGAGGGAGAATCTGTTACTTTATATCCTGGTGAAATAAGAAACCCAAATGATGTGATGAAGTGGTATTTTAATGATATTCTCATCGCTGAAATCACTGGAGATCAGAGTAAGATCTGTACAGATGATCAGTGTGATGAGAGATTCAGAGACAGACTGAAGCTGGATCATCAGACTGGATCTCTGACCATCATGAACACCAGAAACACAGATGAAGGAGAATATAAACTGAAGATCAGCAGCAGCAGTAGATTCAGCATCATAAAAAGCTTCATTGTTTCTGTCACCGGTGAGTATCATTTCATCATTCTGTGCAATTTCACTCAAGCAATTTTAAAATACAGTGTACCATATTTAAAACAAAACAGTTAGATGTTTCTATTGTGGCCTGTTTAAAAAAGTGAATTTGGACTTAATATAATTGAGATCATCTCACCTCAACTTAACATTTTTGAAGTCGATTAAAAAAGAAAATTCATAATATCAGTCAGTTTTACTGTGAACATTGTTTCCAGTGAGCTCACAGTGTTGAGGCTGATTTAACTGCTTTAAAAAAAAGCAGATTTACCAAATATAACAACATTATACATATTTCTACTGAAATGATCTTGTGATCTCTATTACTAATGTCTGTTTGTCTTCAGCTGCTTCAGGTTTGTCTTCAGCTGCTCTAGCAGGAATAAGTGCTGCTGTTGTCATTCTGCTGTTTGTGACTTTAGCTGTGATTTACTATCATCACTGGAAATATAGGCAAAATAAAGCAAGACAAATAGGCAAGTATTGCACACAGCTGTTTGCACAACATGTACATTTTTATTGTAATTGACAAAAGTAAGACTTTGTTGTTATTGTTCAAACAGATAACAGGACACTGGACACTGTGACTGAATCTGTCCTTCTATAAAACACTGAATTGAAAACAGATTAAGATCTGTGTCAGAGGTGTGTGTTGGAGGATGAGGAAGGCACGGAAAAAAGAATAAACAGAAACGCCTTTAATAATTAAACTCAAAAGAACACTTCAAAAACCACAAACGAAAAGAGTTGAAAACTAGAAACACTGTCCAACAGGAAAAGACACCGGTAGAAATACCACATCTAACATTTCCATCCTTGGACAAAGACGGAAAGAAACAGGGTTGATTAGGGAATAAGACACAGCTGACAAGACTAACGAGGTGATTGATGACAAGACAGGTGAGGGGAAAAACACTGGGAGATCACGGGAGGAAACAGGAAGTAGACAGACACGACAGACATGTGACAATCTGTGAGAACTATTAAATTATTAATATAATTAATTACTGGAACAGTATTCCCAGCATTGTTTAGGAAGCAGACACACTCTGTCAGTTTAAATCTAGACTAAAAACACATCTCTTTAACCTGGCATATACAACACATACATTTTTTAATTCAAATCATGTAAAATGATTGTTAGGCTGCATAATTTAGGTCAGCTGGAGCCGGGAAAACTTCTCTTAACGCCTGATGAACTTGTTACACCATAAGAATGGCATCTACGCTGATATTAGTCTCTGTTTATCCCGAGGTTATCATGGTCAGCCGGATCCATATCAGATGAAGGACCTGCACCTCGACATGAGCACAACACACACACACACTTAGCCCTGAAGTGTCTGCAGTAACCGTGACTTTACTAGACCCTCCCCTGTCAGATCTCAAGATCCCCCATGAGTCAATCTGACTTCTGACCTGAAATGTTGTCAATATAATAGTCACACAAATGTTTGTTTGTTGGCCGGCCAGAGGAGAACTGGTTGCCCGACTGAGCCGGGTTTCTCCCAAGGTTTTTTCTCCATTCTGACTCCTGCTGAAGTTTTGGTTCTTTGTCACTGTCGCCTCTGGCTTGCTCAGTTGGGGTCACTGAACATTTAATAAATCATCAATATTATTGTTTGGCCTGTTCTTCTAGAGCTGATGTACAGCCAAAACAGACTGATGGATTTTGTCCTGTTACCTCTGTAAAGCTGCTTTGAAACAATCTCTATTGTAAAAAGCACTATATAAATAAAGGTCACTTGACCTGAGTGACCTAATTTTTTTATCAGATTCATAGTAATGTCATACTGCAAGATGCATGTGCTCTTCACAGACCATGTGCATATTTTGAGGGCAACTCTCAATCAGAAACATGCAGTTACTGAGTTGATTCTGTACCAGTGTTACTGTAGAATAACATCTACATTTGCACAGTGGAACATCCAGTATGTTGACTTTTGAATGCTGTTGTCTTCACATCTTGTTTCTTCACTTGGTAACCTTTAAACTTGTGTTTTAGAAACTGTCCCTTTCAACACTAATGCCTTGATATTTGGTTTATTTGTAGATCTGCATCCTTCCCCAGAAAGATCTGACCCTTGACCCCAAGAAAACATTGTGTCATTGTATGAGCTGAACCTTTAGAAACTGCACTGAAACAGCTACAAAATGACATATGTGTTTATGTAATGCATTATTAGATATGTTATTTCACTGTTAGATGATGCTGAAAATTATAGATTTCAGATGTTTGCAACTCCGAAGATGTTAATTGTTTAAATGTGCAACATTCATTGTGTTCTTTTGCACATTTCAACAATGAAGACATTCGGTAGAAGTTGCAAACATCTGAAATCTTATACATATATGTATTTATTATTATTTACTTACTAAATAAACAAATCATATGACAAGAGACGTTAAGGCAACAGGTCTGTAGTCATCCAGTCCTGGACTTTTGGGTTTCTTTGTGATGTTGTTGAGCGTTTGAGCAGGAAGAGAGTTGTTACTGGGGTGTAGTTTGTTGTTAGACTGGGTGGGGTGTGAAACACAATGACTGAAATTTCCACTTTTAACATTTTAGGATTCAACCTATAACTATTCATCTAAGTTCGAAGCAATATGAACACAGTCTAATCAATTAAGTGAAAAGATGTTTATTCTGTGTACTCATTTTGGAATGGTGAAGGCTGTTCCTGGAATGGTGAACTCCTGTTAAGACACTAGGAGAGCGCTCTTGTAAAACATATTGTCCACCCTTGGAAGAAGATCCCATCTGTTAACTCTCATTAGAGTTAGGCCATATTTGCAACGCTTCCAGACAGCTGTAGAGGGTCTGGGGACGAAGCATTTTTGTAGGGCAATAATTTGGCCTTTTAGCACTTCTGTTTCCATTGTTCCATAGTCTGTTTTTTTTTTTATGACTGAAATAAGGTCTGTGGTGAACAAAAGCTCTAAAAAAAGTTCTCTGTCAAGGGAACTCAACACTGCGTCGGAACGCATATGGGAACGCATTAGCGTGATTGTCTCTTGAAGCGCAATTGAAACCAGGTGTGCGAGTGCAATCACCGAGGGTGATATCATGAGCCAGGAGTATATAGGCACGCAGTGAACTAGAAGCCGCAGCTTTAGTGTCTTCAACAGCGCTCGAAGCTAACGTGTGTGTAAGGTGCATTGCTGGCTGTAAGTTTGATTTTCACTTACCTGTGTTTTGATGGCGGTTACACAGATTTCTGGCGTTGTGTCACTCCTGCCGCGTTTCATCACGGGCAGTGATATACACGCTCTCTGTGTTTGCATGCACGCTCACTGCTTGAGGGCTCTGAGTGTGCAGAGTGTTTTGCGGCTGCTGCTGCGCACTCTCTGCTCTTGCCTGGCAGTTTTTGAGGGAACTGCTCAGGCTCGCGGTCCTCGTGATCTGGCCCCGCTGCTGCTGAGGCTCAGCGGCGGTCGCGCACGGAGATCACAACTGGGTTTAACAGCGGGGTTGGAGACGGGGACGCCTTTTCTTCTCCCTTTCCTGTTAAATCTACCCTCACGAAGGACTCGGAAGCGCACCACGCGGTGACTACTTCCGACCAGGGTGAGGAAGCGTTGCTGAACCTCTCCAATTCTGAGAAGTTGGAGGTGGATTTAGTCAGCATCGATGTGGATGAGGTTGAACCGCCATCAACCTCATCTGCATTTGAGGAGCTGCTTGAGGTTTGACGCGGGCAACAGCGAGGCTGGGTCTCGAGTGACCAGCTGAGCCAAGGGACGCTCGTTCAGGGACGAGCGTTGCCTGCCGCCCGAGTGCAGCCTCAGCGTCGGGGTTTGCTTTTGTTCCCGGACCTCCACATCGAGGTGTTGAGGTCCTGGAAGTAGCCCGCTTCTCACAGAGTGTATAGCAGCGTTAAGCCGTTAACTATGCTACTCTTGTGGCCGGTTACGGGGCGATGCCTAGAGTGGAGGTTGGCGAGTTATTTCGCCCACCACTCATCGCCACCCCTGAAATCCCGACGCCGCCCATGAGGGCAGGGGATGGCCCTTAGACAGTCGCCGAGCTGCGCAGGGCCACTGCTATCTCTCTCTGCACCATGCATTTTGACCGCGCTGAAAGAGAGATAAGAATATCCTCTTTATGCCCCTCGTATGCCTCCTGGCCTCTTCGGCGATGCTATCGAGATAGCCGTCGAGAGGTTTCATGAGGCTGCAAAGCGGGAGGTAGCATTCAGGAGAATTCTTCCCCGTCGCTCTCGAGTGTCTGGGACTGCGAGCCAGCCGCAGCCCAGCAGCGGCTCCTCCTACCGCGCTGCTCAGCGGCAGAACGTTGTCACCTGGCAGCCCCCTCTGTTGGGTGGCAGTACAGGTCGTCACGCTCAGCTGCAGCCTTCTGGCAGGACAGATCTGAGGGCTGTCCTCCAGGCTAAGGAGGCAAAGAGCAGAAGACCCTGACGCTAGCGTCCTTCGGCCTCACAGGGGCCCCCCACTGGTCTACCTCGAGGGGTAGATCAGTGCCCTGTAAGCGCGGTAGCAGGCTCGGTACCTCAAGGGGGCCGGGTCATGCTCTTCCCAGGTAGCCACTTCCGGTTGTGCTCCACACAGGGCGCACTGGGCAGGATGCCCCCTCTGAGGAGGGTTTTAGAGCATCTGCTCCGGAGGCTCTCTGGTGCCAGCCAGGGCCCCCGAGTGGAAAAACACATCTGTCCAGAGGTCGGTCTCGAGAGACTGATACCCCTAGAGGATTTCCTGGCGGTGTGGCAGCGCCTCCCAGGTATCTCTCGATGGGTCCTGCGTACCGTATCAGAAGGATACGCTACTTTGTTCCGGGTCCATCCACCCGGATTTTTCGGGGGTTCTGCCAACTCTGGTGGTCCCCGAGCAGGCTCTGGTCATGGGACAGGAAGTCGACTCATTGCTGGGGAAAGAGGCCATAGGGTATGTTCCTCTCTCAGCCAGAGGTCCGGGCTTTTATAGCCGATACTTCATCGTCCCTAGAAGGGATGGAGGCTTGCGTCCTACTTTAGTTCTATGCCACTGAAATTCAGAGAGTTAACTCTGAAGCAGTTTGTAGTACAAGCCAGGTCTGAGGACTGGCTTGTCTCAATAGATCTGAAGGACGCATATTTACACGTCTCCATCCTTCCACAACACCGGAAGTTCCTCAGATTCGCCTTTGGGGACAAGGCTTATCTATACTTATCTATATCTATTCTTCCGTTCGGCCTAGCTGGTCTCCTCACACTTTCAACAAGTGCGTGGATGCAGCTCTAGCTCCGCTCCTGGGAGTTCTGGAGTAGATGTGCTCGGCCTCCGAGGGGGCCTAGCGCATGGTATTGGTCTCACAACCAAGGTTGCTAAGACCGCTCTCCTCTCCAGAGCTGGCCACTAGAAACCGTGTATCCCTGCCAGCTGTTTCCTGCGGGCCAGCTCGGCTTTAGGGCTCTCTCTTCCCGAGAGGTTTATGTGGCTGCTCGGCTTTAGGGCTCTCTCTTCCCGAGAGGTTTATGTGGCTACTCTGCTTACCACATACCTCCGGGTAATTCACCTTCGGTGACGGTTTCGGGAGTCTCGGGCGATCACGGTGCGACATCGAGATGTCGTTCTCACACACATGTAGGAGCTCAGGCTGAGACTGAATACCGGGAGGAGTGTACTCTTGCTGAGGCAGAGCACTACGTCCCTCGGTGTTGTACGGGACTGTGTGTCAATCTCGCACGGTTTCTCCCGTGCGTGTTGCCTCTATCCCGTCCACAGTCAAGAGCATGAGGCTAGGCCAGCCACTCATGGTCAGACGCTTCTAGGAAGTGTTACATTTTGTGGCGGCAGTTCCCAGTGCTTTTCCACTAGGCCTGCACCATCTGTGACCATTATAGTGGCTCAAAACCAGGGGGTTTCCTCGAGGGGCAACCTTTCCCGCCTGATCAAGGTCTCAAAGCGATGCTGCGGGTCTTGCATCAGTGGAAGAAAGCCTGGTTTCTTTCCCGAAGGCCCGTACTGGGATCACTCTGTCACCGCGTGACGCTGTTGACAGACGCCTCCCGCTCGGGTTGGGGGGTGGCCCCGAGGGGCCGCTCGACTTAGGGTCTGTGGAGCAGACTCCACCTCTCCTGGCACATAGTATGTGCCGGAAGCGTGGCTGTCTGTTTAGCACTTCAAGCTTTTCTCCCAGACCTCCTGTGGACCCAAAGGGAAACTTAGCTCCCTTTGAGCAGTTTACATCCTGGGGTCCCCAAATTCGGGGGCAGACTTCCTGTCGAGACAGGGGCTGAGGCCCGGGGAATAGGACTCCACACCGAGGTGTTGGAGCAGATGGGGGGAATTCCGGCCCGTTCCGTCTGGAGAGACGGCTCGCTGCCTGCTCTATTCCCCCCTGTTCTCCCAGCTTCTCTCTGGCTGGATGCGATACGACATGAGTAGCTGAGGCTCCTCTTGTACACCTTCCCCCGGTTGCTCTGCTCCCAGGGTTCTAGAGAAAGTTCGCCAGGACAGGGTCCGTCTCACCTTTATTGCCCCGCAGTGGCCGGGCAGGGTGTAGTTCTCGGACTTGGTGTCCCTCCTAGACGGCACTCTTTGGAGGTTCCCGTCAGAGTGGACCTTCTGTTCCAGGCTTAGGGCAGGATACTTCATCCTCGCCCGGAACTGTGGAATCTGTGGGTCTGGCCTCTGAGGGGGCCCGACTCATAGACTCAGGTCTCTCGACTGAGGTCGTTGAGACCATTCTCCACTCTAGAGCCCCGTCCACGAGGAAGCTCTACGCTCATAAGTGGAATATTTTCACTTCCTGGTGCAGTGACAAACATTTAGACCCAGTGACCTGCCATGTGGTATCGTCCTGGAGTTCTACAAGAAAAGTTCGCTGCCGGGCTGTCCCCCTCCACGCTTAAGGTGTACATGGCTGCCATTACGGCTTACCACGTACCCCCAAGTGGTACCCCTCGGGGTTGGGACCCCCTAGTAGTGCGTTTCCTTCGTGGCCCTTTGAGGCTAAGGCCAGCAGTACGCTCTCGGGTGCCACCCTGGGACCTGTCCCTGGTTCTCCAGGCTCTGTCCCAGGCACCCTTGAGCCACTCGAGGACATCTAGGAGGAATTCCTCACCCTTAAAACGGTGTTCCTTTTAGCCATCTCCTCCTTTTAGAGGCTTGGTGACCTTCAGGCCCTCTCAGTGGCCCCTCCTGTTTGGAGTCTGTTCCGTGTCTGGCGAAAGCTTTCCTCTTTTCCAGACCTGGATATGTTCCTAAAGTGCTTTCGAGCCCGGCTCGTCACACTATACTGCAGGCCTTATGTCCTCCCCTCCAGTCGTGACCAGGAGTCCAAGAACAAGGTCTGTCCAGTGTGAGCACTGGACACCTACGTCCGCAGAGCGGTTTCATGACGTAGCCCTTGCTGATACTTGTGATGCGGCTGGCTGGTCCTCACCGCATACTTTATTAGGTTCTACCAGTTAGACCTTAACCCCGCTTTGGGAACCTTGGCCCTTTCGTAGTGAGCTACGTTAACTTGGCGTACTCCGTTCGCTGAGGCGGCGTGGGTATTCTCGTTCCCATATGCGTTCCGACGCAGTGTTGAGTTCCCTTGACAGGGAACGTCTCAGGTTACTTACGTAACCCTAGTTCCCTTAGAGGGAATGAGACACTGCGTCTCGTAGCCTCAGCTCCATCGCACGCCGGCTGTTTCAGACACTAGTCAAGCTGCGGCTTCTAGTTCACTGCGTGCCTATATACTCCTGGCTCATGATATCACCCTCGGTGATTGCACTCGCACACCTGGTTTCAATTGCGCTTCAAGAGACAATCACGCTAATGCGTTCCCATATGCGTTCCGACGCAGTGTCTCGTTCCCTCTAAGGGAACTAGGGTTACGCAACCTGAGACGTTTTACTCTACGCATTATTTAAAAAAAGCTGCTTAAAGCCTCATTTGTGCTTAATGGTGTTCTTACAAACTTTTAAAACTATATATTTTTTAATATAGATAAAACAGTTAGTGATGCTTAAGTGATGGTGATATTGCAGTCATGGGACCATTGTGTTGTTTACATTCTACCTTTAGCTATTAACTTCTGGCTTCAAAATTCATCTGTGAAAATGTATTTGATGGACAAAACCTGTATCATAAACTTGTGTTGATTACATAACTTTTTTTTTGCAATAATCCAAAATACTATGGGAAAACCCAATTAGAGTCTGTGTCAAGGGAACCAGAGTGATGCTGACTAGTGACCAGTATAGGCCTACAAATTTGCATAATCCCTGCACCGCTCTATTATCAGACATCCAAGACCAACTCCTACTTGAATGGGGGAATATTAAAATCTCAAATTGCTTGCGGAACTCACATTTAAATAAATACAAATTTAAATCAGCAACAAAATCTGATGTGAACTGTCCCATAAGTGTTGTTTCCTATACTCAAATAGCTTTAAAAAAAAAAGCTTATATTGTAGGCTAGACCAGTCAGTGAGCGTGTGCAGTCATCAGCTTGAGTCTCAGAACGCTGACTGTTTCAATGGCAATAGCTTCTAATGCTAGTAACATTACTTTATCAATCGACCATTGGCTTATCTAGAAGGAGGGGTTTATTCATGTTGCAGTTTCTCCAAAACTAAAAATTCAACATTTCAAATCCACATATTTTATTATGCAAGTGTGAACTCATGAACCAATTATCAAAACACATTTACTCTGAAATTACAATTGGCAGAATAATATTATGAAATTAATGTTGTAAATATGACATTTTGAACATGATATGAAATGTTGGAGAAAATGAAATTATGTATGAAACTAAAGCTGCCAGTAGGTGGTGGCAAGTCCTAATTAGTGAATCATAGAATCATTCATTCAAACATTTTTTTCAAACTGGTTGATTAAGTACTGAAAGTAGCAAGTGTGTATTTTCAGCAACAGAAGACGACAATATTTTATTTGCAGGTACATTAGAGATGCAAGTGTTACAAGAAGAAGTAATGCTTTTTTGTCTTGCATGTGTTCTGGTGTAATTATAGCTCATTTCAACATTTACTCTTATAATGCAGTGCAATGAAAAAAGTGGTAGAAGACTGACGAACACTGAAGACTGGATAAGTAGCATAAATAGATGCAACCAGTACATGAGGCTGATGAACTGATGAGGCTGATAGCAGACAGGATGGTGGAGTGGGCATAGGTGGAAATTAGAGAGGATTATGGGAGATGTGTTGCTCTGTGGTGACAGAACGAGCAGCCTTGTGTAAAACAGAATCCAGCCAGGGAGTGTCGACAGGCATCCAGGAACTGTGGGAGGTGACAGGGAGATCCGAAAGCCTCCTCTGCATTTACATTACATTTACATTTACTCATTTAGCAGACGCTTTTATCCAAAGCGACTTACAATTTGAGGAATATAGAAGCAATTTGTCCAAAGGATACAAAAACACATAAGAGCGCTTACAATACAAAGTTTCAAACATTCTGAATACAAGTAGCACAAGCATGGGGAGTAGAGAAAAGGGATTATTATTTTTTTTGTGAGTGCATGTGTGTGTCATGTTAGGTGCTCATGGAAGAGATGCGTTTTTAGTAGTTTTTTAAACTTCGACAGGGAATCTGCATTCCGGATGAGGGGAGGGAGTGTGTTTCACCAGCCAGGGGTGGTGAATGAAAATGTTCTTGTGATCGTTCTTTTTCCTCTCTGTGATGGAACCACGAGTCGCCGCTCGTTGATCGATCAAAGGTTTCTGGTAGGTGTGTAGAGTTGTACCAATGAGTGGAAGTATGAAGGTGCTGAGTTTGTGTAAGTTCTGTATGCAAGAGTCAGTGCTTTGAATTTGATGCGTGCTGCGAGAGGGAGCCAGTGTAGTGAGATGAAGAGTGGTGTGACATGAGACCTTTTCGGTTGGTTGAAGACCAGACGAGCTGCTGCATTCTGGATCAGTTGTAGGGGTTTGATTGCATTTGCAGGAAGCCCAACCAGAAGAGCGTTGCAGTAGTCCAGTCTGGAAATGACCATGGCCTGCACCAGAAGTTGCGTAGCTTGCTCAGTGAGGAATGGCCTGATCCTTCTAATGTTGTACAGTGCAAACCTGCATGATCGAGCCGTCTTTGCAATGTGGTCCTTGAAGGTCAGCTGGTCCTCAAAGATCACTCCAAGATTTCTGACAGACTTTGAAGGGGTAATCGTGGTAGCACCGATCTGGATAGTGAAATCATGCTGTCAGGTTGGATCGGCAGGAAAGACTAAAAGCTCCGTCTTTGCCAGGTTGAGCTGCAGATGATGCTCTTTCATCCATCCTCTGCGATACTGGCAACCCAGGAAAACAGGAAAGTGCAGGTTGCTTAGGAAGCCATGCTGGTGAAGATACTCCAGGCGGCCTTGGTGGTGTAACTAGGTACATTTGTTTCAGGATTCCCCCCCCCCAAAAAAAATAGATAGACACTGTTGTCACTGACAGATCTGATGAGATTTCAGAATCAGTGGATCCATTAACTCAATGACCACAGAGCAAGACTGAGATGTGAACAAGTACTAGGCTCTGCTCTGGAGTGTGAGTGGGTTCTTGAGCTGCATTGTGATTTAGAGTTACTCTGGACGAAATTTCCCAGATGGGAGCGGGCTCCTATGGATATTAAGAGGCTACTGAACTCTGGGGCTGGAGCGAACTTGTGACTGAACTGAGGGACAAGACTAAACTCAGGGGCTGGAGCCTTCACTGGACCCTGGAGCCGTCATTGCTTTGTTGGAACTATTTTGTAGGCAAAAATTAGTCAACCATTGACAAAAAAAATCGTCTGAAAATTCAATTCATAACTGTCTAAGTGTAAATCATGCTGATATTTGGGAAAATGGCACTCTTGCTCACGTGATAGACCGTCTCTAATGAAGGCTGGTCCAAGAGATTTGGATGCTGCTCAGCAGAGCACTGCGGTCGCTGTGAGAAAGGATGTCTTAAGGGGTCTTGTGTCTGCTGTGTCCTGTCTGTCTTCACACTGTCAGTTTCCTTTCTGCTCTGTGAGGGGGTTTCAGTGCATGAGAAAATTGATGTGTGGTGTGAAAAGTTTCAATTGTATGAATCTCACTTTAATGCATTTTCAAATGTTCTTTCTTTTAGCAGTTAACAGATGTTATAGATAAAATCAGTAACAAAGTGAGAAATCTCATTCAACTTAACACAAATCGCATGCTAATCACAAACACAGTGATAAATGTAAGCTTTGTTGGTAATGTTTTACCACAAATTATTATCTGATTGTCATTGCAAGCTTTTATTTCAATGTTGGCTTCACTTCCTGTCTTCTATCTCTTAATCTGATACATTTCTGTAGGCAGCATAGATAAATCTTTCACTGCCTTTGATATCCAACAATTCTGTGCTTTCCATTAAGATAAAAAATAAAGATGGCGTCTGAAAAATGCAGTCGGGAGTCAGTTTGTGTGTAAATGTATGATTTTGATCAATGTTTTCCACTTCTGGGGCATATACTTCGTACCTCGCTAACTCACTTAGCTGGATTAGATTGTTGGCGATTTCGCATGATCTTGGATTGTTCGGTTCTTCGACGCTCATCCGGGACTGGTTGTCATAGTAACAGGTCCGTTGAATTGAACCTGCTAGGGAGCAGGCTTACTTCATGATGGCAGGATTAGATCACGGCTTTATAAGCGGAAGTGATATGGGAATTTTGTCCTGTCCGTTTTTACGAGAGCAAACTGTTGCTGAAGGTTCAATATAATATATTTAATAGAATTATAATAAAAAAAAAAAAAATAAAAAAAAAAATAAAAAAAAAAATATATATATATATAGCTATATATATAAATATAAACTATAGTTTTTCACGTGAGGGTATAATGTATCTAGTTAATTTAGATACAATTAGTCGGGCGTTAACAACAGCTCAAACTGTGTGTATTGCCTTGCGCTACTTTGCGAGTGGCACGTTCCTGTTAGAGATGCAGAGAACTTTGTGAAAGTGCTGTCTGTCGTGTCATTCGCAAAGTTTTCCTGGCACTCAAGCAATCTTTATGGTGTTTTTTGTGGTTTTTACAAACCACTTAAGACCCCAAGTTGTTTAAGAGAGCTTTTTCGCTATTACAGGTACATTATAATTGATTATGGAGATTATGAAATCATGACCATGCCAGTAAATATCACCCTAATGTGATTGGTGCCATAGACTGCACACACATTGCCACCATCAGAAAGCAGAGGACCCTGTGGTGGAAATACAGCTGATGATGATCTCCAGCCAGTGCACTTGACCAGTCTAGTGTTGGAGCTGCACGGGACAGAACTGTCCAGCATCATTTTTGAAAAGAGGGAACTTTGCACACAGTTTAGTTTAATTTTTAAAAATCCAGCTGATCGTCTCTTGCCTGTGGAATGAAATAAATAAATCATGCAAGGTCATCAATAGTACAGTGTGTTTATTAGTGTATTTGACTAACTTTGAAGTTCCTTTTGAAGCAATTAAATCTCAAGTCGGACTTTTTGCTTTATTAGTTCTTGCAATTCTATTTCATGAATTAACTTTTTTTTTTTTTTTGCAGAACAGCGCAAGTAGTAAAGATACCATTTTGTAGAATATTTTTGCATTTTACTTTTACTTGTTGCCAAGTTCTAGTGGGTCCTGCGGTGGCTCTAAAAGAGGATTATAAAATACAATTAATATAAGACAATATAATTACACACACGATCACTAGGCAACTCACAAATGTAATTTGTCGGCAACTTTTTGCCAGCCCTCTCTCCTGGCTTTTGCAGCCTTTAAAGTGTTGCTTTGTGTTTTAATTGAACACTGAAATTCAGCGACGCGCCGCCGAGAAATACTGCGCACGCTCTTTCAGCATGCTCGCTGACCAATCAAAATGTTGCTGATCAGTGTTTCTACTATCGATACATATCCCCTTTTAAACCAGCACATGAACGCGCAATGATCTCAGATAACTCAATCCAGCTATACTAATCGTCAAGAACAGGTGCGTTCGAAGAACCGAATAATCCAGCTCATAGTTAGCGCGATTATCTCATCCCGGATGTGTCAACTGATCTTGGATGTAGTAAGCGACGTACGAAGAATATGCCCCTGATGTCATTTCTAGCAAAATATTACTATTTTAGTAATTCAATATTTGCTTAGTTTTCACCAATGCTCACTGTATTTTGCTGTAGATCATGAAATCGTTACGCTGTCTCAGAAATCTCAGTTTCATGAGTGACCTTTCCTGCACAAACACTGCCTACAAAGTCATCACCTCATCCGGCACTGCTTAACCTTTGGGATGCAGCCAATGATTAATCAGGAAAAGTTTACTAAGGCTTACCATTACTGTTTTTGTTCATGAAAATTTAATTACGTCTCCATTTCAACTGCTTTTGTCAACTCAAGCTGCTGTCAAATGTACATTTACAAGAAAGCAGGTGCTGGTGCCACTAGCAGTGGTTCTCAAATAGTGACAACGTCACATATGATGCCCTAGGGGGGCGCGCGTGACCCTGGGGTACATGCTTTTTTATGCCAGGGAGTAGGTTTTCTTGCACTGAACAAGAGCAGCAGATATGAAGTTCAGATAACCGTCCCCTCATCCTTTGACGTGTACGATCACACCGGTGTTCATATGCGTCACGTGATCAACCACTAAATTCACATGTGTTTTCACGCGCTATCTGGCACTGATCCAAAAAAGACGCGCTCAGAGTTTGTCATTTATCACAATAATTCAGTGTTTTTAACACATAAGATTTCTTTTAGGTTTCAACAAGTTGAGCCAACAAGTTGGTGACTATTTTGAATTATCTATTATAAAGCGCTTTTTGTGACTGCGGTATGTCAAGTGACAAGCATGACGCGTTGCCATGGAAACAATAAGGCGGAAGTCCCGCCAAAATGGGGGGAGGAGGGGCGCGCGACATTTTTACCTCTTCCTAGGGGGGGCGTGACAGAAAATAATTGAGAAGCACTGCACTAGTCTCAGATGTTAGGCTGTTTATAGTGAAAAAATGGTGTGAGATCAAGAATAGCTCCTCTTTTAAAAATCTCCTCTCACTGAAACTAGCAGACCTTATCTGCAGGATCACAGCATATGGATATGAGGTCATGGATGTTTATAAAATGCATCTGCTGTTGATCGTCTCTCTTAATATTTCATAGACATTAGATCACTCAATATTGCCGTTTGATTTTAGTGAATCTTGTGTCTGTCCAAATCAGTATTTTGAAGTAAAACGTTTGTCTAAAGCAAAAGTCAAATGGTTTCATGTGAGCAGCAATGGAAAAACACCTTCAACCGCATTGTGCTTACTCAAACACACCATTCACACCTCAGACACTCTCACAGGCATCAAACAACCGTCCAGCAGCACATACTTGCTTGTGCACACTTACCAGCCACTATAAAGACAACATTCTCTACTTTTGTATTTTGCATCAACATCTTACACATATTCATGAGATACACACACATGGTCGCTTTAGTATTTCATATTTAAAGATGAAAACTCTTCAATGGTCCATGAGAATTGGATAATTTTTATTACTACCCAAATTATTTTCTTAAGAGAGCATTTCTTTAATAATCTTTACACATTGCACGTATTGTCACCTGTCATTTCCTGCAGCTGATCTTACACTAGAAAAAGATTGACGATTGATCATCATTTGAAAATAGCTGCATATTCCACATGATCCTCTTCAACATTCTGTAAAAAACAAAAACTAGTTTGAGAATGTATATCCATATTAATGTATTAAGATTAAATATATGAGATTGTGAGTTAATAAGATTAAATTAAAAAAAGCCATTGTGTTATAAAGCATATTTGGCAATCATAAAATGATGTTAAAAGCACATTTTCTTGTTGACTGCTGTGCAAACCATCAGACATATGTATTTATATGGCATTCATTCATTTCCTGTGTGAAACTAACACTGTTCACTGCTCATATCAAAGACTATGATCAATCCAGGCTGATGCGAAGACCCCAAGAGCCATTTTTGCCTATGACTAAACGTGCCCTTTTTGCAAGATTTTATTTGATTTCAGTTTTTACTGAACTACATTTCTAATTCTGCATGACCGGTGGCATCAGTTTCACAGTCCACTTAAATTTGTCAAATAAAACTTCATTGTTTAGTATTGGGACTTTTTTGTTGTTGAAAAACATTTCAACCTATTACCTTTGACTGTGAGGAGCACAAGTGCGACCTGATAAAGATGGCCATTTAACCATTTCAAATCACGTCCATGGTTTAGTTTTTTTTTTTGCACATAGTGTCACAGTTGTGGATGAGGGCACGAAGACGAAAGTAATAACTGAAACAGTCTTTTTGTTAAAAACTCAAAAGGAAACCCACAATCACAACCAAATTGCACAAACAGTGCTCCAACGTCAAATGGATGCACGCAGCGACAAAACAAGACTGGCGGGAAAACACAGGGTAGATATACACCGGGATGATTAAATAACGAGGCACAGCTGGACAGATTAATGAGGAGATTGATGATGAGACACATCATCATTGGATGACATTGGAAGAGCACATGGGGAACCAGGAAGTAAAACCAGGACGTAGTTTCCTGTAGTTCAATCAGTAGAGCATTGGTGTTTACAACGCCATGGTCACGGGTTCGATCCCAGGGAAAACAAGAACTGATTCAATGTGTTTCTTGAATGCAATGTAAGTCGCTTTTGATAAAAGTGTCTGCCAAATGCATAAAAATGTAAAAAAAAAAATGTAAATAGAGACGTGACACATAACAAGTGCCAAATCCTTTACCACGTTTTGTATCATTCTGGTTAAGAATGATACTTTGGCTTATTTGGATCTATGTTGTCAGGCAGAGCAGATATTTTTGCGTATTTTTGTTACTGAATAATAATCCAAATGGTGCTGTTATGTGAGAAATTACACAAATACTTAAATGAGACAGACACTCCGATCATAAATTAAGAATACATATAAATTCTTACCAATTCATGTGCGTTTCTTTGTTGGGATGTTGGATGAACGCAAGTGATCTTTCTGTTATGAGTCTGAGCTGTTTCTACAACAATAATAGATGCGTTAAAATAACAAAACACAGTCTTAGCTAGATCTGATTCTTTACACCAGTCAGCTAAAGTAGTTCCGGCAGTTTTTGACTGCATTAAAGTTTCATTTTACTTGATAACTTTGACAAATAATTTAATTCATTTCAAAGATCTTGTAAGCCAACAACAACAAAATAACCAAAACCCACAAACGCATTAACCAAACCAATAAATACAGTGAAAAATATACAAGTAGTTTCTTACTAGTAGAGGGTTGCACTTGCCTTCTTGATCAGTTTTTCTACATTTCCTGTAGATGCAGAAGATCCCAAATGTAGCAACAATCACCAAAGCAGCAGCAGAGATCAGCGCTATATAAAACAAGGATAGGCCTTGATCTGTAAAGGACAAAATGGAAGTGAATTTCTCTGATCTATAACAAAATAAAGAAATCAGCTGAGTAAATAATCCCATATCTCAGCATGTGTGGAGTACCTGCAGTACATGTGTGAGAGCAGAGTTGAGTGATGTTGGGATGTCTGGTCTGGTTGCTGATGGGATTGTTCAGCACACAGATGTAGGTGTTTTTATCCTGATATTCCACCTCCAGAGGTAGAGAGAGACTGATGCTGAGATCAGACACACTGATGCTGGACAATAAACTGTTTCCTTTGTACCAGGAGAGAGTCACATGATCCACATTCACCACTGATGATGAACACAACAATGAACATGACGATGATGAAGAACATTGTGAAGAGTTACTGCTGATGACAGGAACCGGCAGACGAGCTGAAAACATGAAGGAATAAACAGAAACATGGACAAATTAGTTTTATTTTCAGTTCAGTGTGTTGAGTGCGTGTTTATGCAGTTCATCGTCTCAAAGTATAAAATAATTTAACAATTCAATATATATAAATATAAAATTAGAATGTGATGTGCAGGAAAAATGATGTCTCTACTCACGATAGACAGAGATTTTGAATGTTTTTGATGACCGTTTCACTCCACTTTTCTCTAGCTGATAATCTCCAGCATGTTCAGTTGTGATGTTTGTGATGATCAGAGATCCAGTTTGATTGTCCAGTTTCAGTCTGTCTCTGAATCTCCCATCAGGAACATCATATGTGGAGAAAATTCTGTTCTCAATGCTGATTTTAGCTATGCGAGAGTTTCCAGCTCCATATTTCCACAGTATGTCGTCTTCTTCGTGTATTTCAGTAAGATCAGTGTTTAGAGTGACAGAATCTCCCTCCATCACTGACACTGACTGAATTCCATTTGTTTCAGCAGCAAACACAGCTGAAGAACAGATTTTAGTTTACAAACCCTGAAATGAACTGTAGTATTTATCATTTACATGTGAGCTGAAGAACATTTAAAACCCCAGCAGAGACACAAAATGAAAGGTGAGATATTTGAAAAGATGTTTCTGTGAATCTTAGATTTTTAATCTGTTTTAAAATGATCTTCTGTAGATAAAAATCAGTGTGTAAAATGAGATGTCCATATTTTTCCATGACTTTTTAAAATTCTGAACAGAGACTAAGTTAAGTCAGTGGACTTCACAGTATTCATGATTCGTTTTGTACATTACAGTCTATTAAATCTAATAAGCAGCAGCTTTATTACTCCAGAAAGAAATTAAAATAAAAATGTTTTTATAACTTACCATTCAGATTCCAGCAGAACAAACAGAAGAAAACAAACATGAGACACATTTTCTTCAGTAGTTCAGCGTGTGATGAAACAATCTGCTGAAAACACTCAGTGTGTGTGTGTGTGTGTGTGTGAGAATCCTCCCACAACAGAGTTTGACCCTCCTTCACTTCACACTGCATTTACATATTATATGATATATATATAGTTCTTACAGTTCATATGATATGATGTTATAGTTCATCAGGCACTTAAGACTTGAACCGTTCTTATGGGTGAAACTCTTCTTGATTTTTATCAATTACTGTAACAATTTTTGTGAGATAGTTGCCTGATTTTGTTAAACGTCTAACCCCCCCCCCCCCCCCCCCCCAAGGAAAATGGAAAAACCAAAGTAAAGAGTGTAAACCATGTTTGATCTCACATTACCAGTTTTACTGACGTTCATCATCTGAGTCAAACTGAAACCTGCTGTGACCAATGCTCTTCAAAGATGTGGTTTGATCTCTTGTGTCTACAAACATCTTGTGTTTGAGCATTCCGCGCATGTGTGATTAGCTTGTAGGTCATGTGAGGGCCTTCCTTCCTTGAACAATGAACAGTTAAAGACCCCTTGTGGTGAAGATCTAGTTTGTAATGTTGTTCATGTGGTGTTTTTAATATGTTCAAAGACAAACCATGTGCAATTTATCTTGCTGACTGTATTTGATATGCCATTTTCACCATTTTATATCCATATTACATAATTAAAACAGAGTAAATGCATTTAAGTGTGTGGAAATATGTTGTAATGCACACACACTCAAAAAAAAAAACACTCACACACACACACACACACACACTCAAAAAAAAATCCTCTTTCTTTTCTCTATTTCGCCATGCTTGTGCTACTTGTATTCAGAATGTTTGAAACTTTGTATTGTAAGCGCTCTTATGTGTTTTTGTATCCTTTGGACAAATGGCTTCTATACTCAATTTGTAAGTCGCTTTGGATAAATGCGTCTGCTAAATTAGTAAATATATAATATAATAATGAGTGTTCACGGCTGCTATGAGACACTTGTTGCACTTATTAACGAAAACAAATGGGTGACTTGTGTCACTTGTACGATGGATAAACTCTCCATGTCATGTTAGCCACCTGGCAAAATTGTCTCTGATCATGGTACAAACATGGTATTCGTGGTACATCAAGAAAACAAGCAATTTAAACAGACTAACAGTGTATACAAATAATTAGTTTTCTGTTGATAAATCTATTAAAAAGAGTTTAATAAAAAAAATGCAATGTATTAAAGTGTCTTTGGTGATTAATCAAAATTGTTTAATTAATTTAATTGGTAGCTGGGTTCTAAAGTTCTTACGAAAGCATACAACTGGAAATCAGGGAAATGTGGATATGACGCCATTGACAGGTAATGCAGAGACCTTGCCCTGGTTAAAATTGCTGATTTCTCTGGATTTAAACACTATTGGAAAAGTACTATAATAGAACGCATGCAAATAGAAAAAAAATACCCATCTTCATCAGTTTAACAAATCATGTGATGCAAATACGTGCATTTCTGTATTTGAGTGCGATGTGAACATTTGCAGCACGTGTTGTCAAACTAATAAAGATATTTTCTTTATTTGCTGGTGTTTTCTTCATGTATGGCGTTTCTCAGATGTTTGTACACAGCAGATGTTTTCCAGATGAAGCGCTCTTTAACAGACATCTTGCAGATGTATGTGTGATATCTAGGAATGGTTTTAGACACGTTTGAGTCACTGTTGCCAACTATTTTCAAAGGAAAGTCGCTAAAGCCTGGCCAAAAAGTCGCTAGATGACGTCATACGTAAAATTAGCATATTCGTGACGTCATCACGCTGTACTAGACTGCATACATGGAAGGCGGGATATGTGCACACAGAAGCGGATGAGGATGAATATCTAATGTTATTCATAATGTAGCCTAATTAACGAACAATAACTATAACAAAGCCATTTTTATCAGATTATTGTAAATTAATATAATTCCATTTGTAGCCTTCAGTAAATTAAAAAAGCTCAGCTTTTTTCAGCCTGTATCAGGCATAAGATTAGTAATGAATGTGTGCATATTGTGAATCAATTTAATAAGCTAAGTTACCTAGCTTTCCTGGTAGCTTTTAATAAATTAACATATCTACGAAAAGGATGAATAAAACATATAAATATCAGTTAATTAGTTAATATGTTTACTTTCTTCAATGATGAAAATAATCAGTCAAAGCTCAACTTTAGGTGAAGAGACAGGGCAAAATAAAAACAAAGAGAAAAAGAGAGATCTGGGGATAAGAAGAAAGACAAATAATCCACTGCCCACTGACATGGTTTTCAAGCTATATTGTTATCATATTTTTTGGCTTTCAGAACATCTTAAAATGCACATCATAGAAATCAAAATTTTCTCAGGGGAGCATGGCCCCAAACCCCCCTAACGACCTCACATCGGGGATCTCGCTGAATATAAAACTATAAGTACATTTCTAGGTATGATTAAGGGATGTACAATATGATCATGGAGAATAAGGCATTCATATTTTACATTTATAATTAGCCTAGTATATGGCCAATATCCTAAAAAAAACCTACTAGTTAATAGTGAGAATTGGACCGTAAAATAAAGTGTTTCCAGTTAGGGTTTAATTATGTTTAGACAAAGAACATTTTACATCCCGTGCTGCCATTGGCGGGACATGCGCGATTCATTTGCAGTCTGGACGTGGAGGAGGGAAGATCTCCTGCTCTCCCTGCATCTGGGAGCGGCTTCTACGCGAGGTTTGGGCCGCCTGTGAGTGCTTTGGGATGGGGATGCGGCCCACGGCTGCACTCGCTGCTCCTTGAGAAGAGTAAGAACTATATGTGCTTTCACTTCAGAAAGTCGCGTTACACTGCGACACCCAGTACGTCGATGCAGGACACTGTTGTCTCTCAATCCTCGCTATTACTTTTAGGATAAGAGGTGGAAATGAAGTTTCTCTTTAGTTTGCTCTCATTGCTCTGGTGTTTAATCGATCACGGTAAGACATTTAATCTGATGTTTAAAACCGAAAGTGACTCTGTTGTTTTGTGTGTTTAATACATTCGACAGAAATGCATCTGTTATTTATATTTTTCTGTGTGTTTTTACGTGACCATTTTCAGACATTTAGGGCTTTCAGAAATCCCACACAAACCCATTTCAAGGCGGTAGCATCTCTCTCTCGCACACACACACACACACACACACACACACACACACACACACACACACACACACACACACACACACACACACACACACACACACACACACACACACACACACACACAACCAGGATGAAACGCTTGTTCATGCTGCATCATCTGGTACTCAGCATGTCTTGACTCATGCAGCTCAACTGTCTGACCATGTTCTTATTTTCTTACTATACCTAATATGTTTGCTGTACATTTTCTGTGACTTTATGCCCCGAGTGTGCAAAAGGCCATATAGAGGACTAAGAGCTCCGTAGCGCTGAACGTTATTAAGGGACTTTTATTATGAATGTACGAGTCTTTTGCTTGGCTCGTGCAGAATGTCAGGTGGAGTCTTGATGTTTGTTAATGTAAAAATCCTGGGTAAGTCCTTCAGGCGAGCTGCTCTCCTTCCCTGTTGAGGCGGATAACCAAGGTGAGGATTCAGTATGTTTTATTGCAGAAAATTAAAAGCTAAGGACAAAATAATATATACACACATACACAGTGGACAGAGGTTTTAAAAATCCTTTTCTGAACTTGTCAGTTATAGTGTATGTCCGTACATGTGCAAAAACTGTATATTGTTTCTGTCCTAATTCTCTACAGATTAATTAATGCTCCTGAGTATCACTGCTTCAACTATTACATCTCTCTCAAATCACAAACATGTATGTCTCTTTGCCCTAGTGAAATAGGACACTCTTTATCAGAGTGAATTAGATCAGTGTTGTCAGATAAAGAGTGAGGAGCACCAAATTTCTGGGTGTGCATATCACAGAAGACCTCTCCTGGACCATCAACACCACAGCACTGACCAAGAAAGCACAGCAGCGACTCTACTTTCTCCGCAGGCTGAGAAGAGCCGGAGTCCCAGCCCCCATCATGCACACCTTCTACAGAGGCACCATCGAGAGCATTCTGACCAGCTGCATCACTGTGTGGTATGGCGCATGCAACGCATCCTGCCGAAAAGCACTTCAGCGCATAGTGAGAGCAGCTGAGAAGATCGTTGGTGTCTCTCTCCCAACCCTCCAGGATATTTATAACTCCCGCCTCTCCCGCAAAGCCCTCATCATTGCGAGAGACCCCTCCCACCCATCCCAGAGCCTCTTCAGTCTGCTGCCATCAGGGAGGAGACTACGCAGTCTCCAGGCAAGGACCAGCCGACTGAAGAACAGCTTCATTCCCCAAGCTGTCAGGGCATTGAACTCCCTCCCGTCTCTGCCCCTTTTCCTCTCTTTTGCCCCATGCACCTGACCCCCCCCCCCACTATTGTTTGCACTGTCTTTACCATCGCGACTTTCTCTTTATTTCCTTAATCTATTTTATTTTATTTTATCTATTATTATTTATTTATTTTTATATATATATATTTTTTTTTTTTTTTTTTTTGGTGTTGTTGATATATATATATATATATATTTTGTTGCTGTTGTTACTGTTAATGTAACCTGGTTGCACCTTGGGTCTGAGAGTTACAGAATTTCAATTCTCTTTATGTATGTGCTGTATATATTGCAGAATTGACAATAAAGCTGACTTTGACTTTTTGACTTTGAAATTTCATTAAAACAATCGTCGTCGTCCCCACCCTCAGTCAACCTCAGATGAAGATGTAATTGTCAATGTATGAGGGGACGAGCCAATAGTTTGGATATACATGTCAAACTCTGCTGTTACTAGAGTGCTGATTTTTCTGTTGCAGGAAAACCACACCAAATCCAAGCACCATGTTTCACTCCCTTCCGTTAAAGCCCCTTCAAACCCATTTGATCAAGGACATTATTCAGATCTCTGATCACATGTGCATCTTATGCTCCCACACCTCAATCTCCTTCAGCATCACTGAAGTTGTTGTCATGTTAGTGTTTGGCTCCTCTCTCTGATGGTCATCTTGACCTGTTTGTTTTAATAAACAACCTCAAGACAATTATTTCCTTCTCTGTTGTGGTCTGACCGACACACTTGGTACATTGCTATACAGCCTGAAATCAGCCCATATCCTCTTCCAGGTAGCCTTCGATTCACTGAGCGTGTTTTATTTTATCTGAATATTGTGATGTGTTTGTGTCTAAATGACACAATAGTAAAGAGGACTTTCCAATGATGTTTATGAAAACCTTCAGGTTGTCAACACTGCATTTTACATTTAGTTTTCCTGCTCATAATGAACTGTTGATTTTTTTTTTCTTCAGGTGTTTCTGGTGTTGATACAGTTGAAGTGTCAGTGATGGAGGGAGATTCAGTCACTCTAAACACTGGTATTAAAGCAAACCAACAATACAGAATTAGATGGTATTATAATAACGTTCGCATCGCTCAAATCAATGGAGATCAGAGAAAGATCTGTACAGATGTTCAGTGTAATGAAGGAACTGAGAGATTCAGAGACAGACTGAAGCTGGATCATCAGACTGGATCTCTGACCATCATGAACACCAGAATCACAGATGAAGGAGAATATAAACTATGGATCACCAGCAACACAGACAGTGAAAAGATCTTTAGCGTTTCTGTTCATGGTGAGTCTGTTTAAAGCAAGTTGTACATTTAAATCTCATCGTGAATGTATTTAGTGATATTTTTGTTTCATTAAGATATATATTTTTCTTGTATATAGATAATTTATTCAAAACACGTTTACTGTTACAGTCAATTTTGTGGATGTAAATATAAATGAATAAGTGTGGTTTAAAACTGTGTTCTGTTGCACATGATTGACAGTTTCTCATGACATCATCTCTGTTCACCTTTAATAATCATCTATGTCTATTTCACACTCTGTGTTTTTAGTTCAACAGGATTCCAAATTATAGTGGATTACAAATAAAATGTTTATAAGCATAAAACATGAATAAATGTTTATTTTCCTCCAATCATCTGTTGGTTTGTGTTTCAGGAGTTTCTGCTGCTGAACGAGATGAAATGAAGAGAAAGTCAGTGAAGGAGGGAGAATCTGTTACTTTAGATCCTGGTGTAACAAAAAACCCAAATGATGAGATTAAGTGGTATTTTAATGAGATTCTCATCACTGAAATCACTGGAGATCAGAGTAAGATCTGTACAGATGAGAGATTCAGAGACAGACTGAAGCTGGATCATCAGACTGGATCTCTGACCATCATGAACACCAGAATCACAGATGAAGGAGAATATAAACTACAGATGATCATCAACAGCAGCAGCTTCAGCATCACTAGAGTGAAGAGATTTAGTGTTTCTGTCACTGGTGAATATCATTTAGTCATTAAGCACATTGTCCTGAACATTGTTTTTATAAAACCAGTCACTATCTTAAATCAACCCAGTAAATGTTTTCATTCTAGGCAGTTTCAATTCAATTCAATTCAATTCAAAGTGTTTATTGTCATATATACAGACAGAAAGCATGTTTCCCTGTACAATGAGATTCTTACTTTGCCTTCCACAGTAAATGTCACACAAGTAGTAAACTAAAAAAATAAGATAAATATATAAATAATAAGAAGAGCAAATATATAACAATGTAAAAATGTAAAAGGGCAAAGTAGTAAAGTGAGGTAGTGCAGTCCTGATAATGTAAAGTGAGGTAGTGCAGTTTTGATAGTGTAAAGTGTGGTAGTGCAGAATGTAAACAATTGTTCATGTATGTTGTGATTGTAGACTCCTATCCGCTGTTTAGGAGTCTTATGGCAGAGGGAAAGAAAGAGTTCTTCAGTCTAGCAGTCCTGCATTTCACACTTCTGTACCTCCGTCCTGAGGGTAGAAGTGTGAACAGACCATGTTGGGGGTGGGAGGGGTCTTTGAGGATGGAGGCAGCTCTTCTGTAGACTCTGCGGTGGTAGATGCTCTGCAGAGAGGGCAGTGGAGTCCTGGTGATCTTCTGTGCAGTCTTGACCACTCTCTGCAGGCGTTTGCGGTCCATGACAGAAGCGCTGCCGTACCACACAGTGATGCAGCTGGTCAAGACACTCTCAATGGTGCAGCTGTAGAAGTTGCTGAGGATCTTAGGCGACATGCCGAACTGATTTGAAATCGTGAGCTCTGACTCAACATTAAAGCATAATTGAGATCATCTCTATCATCTTCACAACAGACGTACAATTTTGAAGTTTATTGTTAATAACAAGAAAAGTTCATATTATCAGTTTTCCTGTGAACATTGTTTCCTGTTGAGTTCACAGTGTTGAAGCTTTCTTAGCTGCTGTTGTTCAGATATAAATATCAGTCAACAGTATTAATAAAATCAATTATCAGTTGATTAATAATGTCTGTTTGTGTTCATCTGTTCCAGGTTCAGGTTTGTCTTCAGCTGTTGTAGCAGGAATAAGTGCTGCTGTTATTCTGCTGTTTGTGACGGCAGCAGTTGCTGGTGTGATTTACTGTCACTGCAGGAAATCTCCACAACCAAATGAAAATGGCAAGTATAACATACAGTATAACATTATACAAAATGTAAATATGAGATTTATTGTGCAAAAAAATATATTTTAAAATGTTAAAGTATTTGTCTTCTAAGTGACCAAAGTAAGTGTTTGTGTTTTTCAAACAGGAACTGGGAATAGTAACTGCACTAATTTTGAGGTGAGATACTGTGCTTTGAACAGCTTGCTTTGAACTTCCATTGGTTCATGGTGATTATATAATAAGTTTATCTTGTTATTGAAAGGAAAGTGTGCTGCACATATTTACATATTCATCTACACGTCGTTCTCAGCAGTGCAGGTGGCGTCTGGATGTTTCCATACAGTACGGTATATTGCTGGTCACACGTTTTAAATGTCTTTTTATTGCTGAAATGAAGAAGGAACTTTTCTGAGTCTATCAGGGCCTTTGGTGGAGTGTATCTGTTTGTTTTCTGTGTGAATTCAGAAATCATCACAAAGATACACCAGTTCAAAGTGATATATTTAAGAGAGCACTGCTCTTCTGTTGATGTTCATAAGAATGAAGAACAGGGTCTTTACATTGAGAACATCAGAGGGGAAAACAGATTTTTGTGTTTGTGTAACTGAATCATCAATCCTGAACATTAATTTTAACTTCTGGGAATTTATTTTCTTTTTTTCAGGAGAATTTTCAAGAAGAAAAAAGTCCCCTTATTGGCAATTCAGAGAATGTTGTCACTAATGCGACGCACCTTCAGTCTGAGAATCCACAGATGGATACTGCTGAAAAGAGCCTCCTTAATCAAACTCCTCACACAGGTGTCGCTGACGAGGCCACCAGTAGTTCAACCAATCTTGAACAGAGTAAATGAGTCCCAATCCCTTCATCACTCAAAACACCAGAGTTATTGTTCACCTCTGCCCACACAAACACAACTAAAATGTCCAGACATGGCCCTTCACTGTCATTACTCCTCCTTTAATGCTTTTGCTCCTCCGTGAGACTCGAGGCTGGTGCGACACGCATGAGACACATTATCAATCAATAATTCTCACAGCCCTCATGCTCGTGCTGCTCGCCACAGACCAATTTAAATGATGTTTGATTAACAAAGTTCGAGAGGAGCACATTCAAAGGATTAACACAATCAACTCATCATCAGCAATTACACCTCATCCTAATAGCATGAGAAGAAGCGTATGTATATATATATATATAGATATATTCGACTCACCTACACCTCTTGACAGTTTATAGCATCCCTCCACCACCCCAACTCCTCACACTTAATCATTCCTATCAAAGTCAGGATACGGGGGGAGTGCTCCAGGTTTCAGGGCTAAATACCAAGCTCAGAGCCTCTCCTCGGACAGAACACCAAATACACAATGTTTACCGCACCTGAATCATTTGTAAGTGTTTACTCCCGAAACTGCCTGCATGACACTATTATAATAGATCACCATAATCTGTTAATTATGCATGATTATGCAGTTATTATGGGTATTAGTTCTGCTATTAGTATTTACATTAGTATTTTTCTGTCCTTAAGAAAAAAATCCTTATCTTCACTGGCAGTGCAAACACTACTAGTATTTTCTTTTAAATACATTTACATTTCTTGAATTTATTTTTTGGACTTGGTCATGAGTTGTAATTATTTAAGTTTACTCAGCCTATCTCGTTTATGATCAAAAATGGGAATGACCGTTAAAAGATTGGAGGCACTTATTGCACTTTTGTCATTTTTTTTTTTAATTCTTCTGTTTCTTTTTTTAAAGCTTTATTAGTTGATTATTACCATTAACTTCATATGTATGTAACTTATCAGTATTCATATCAAAGTAAATTGCTGTTCATATGAAATATACAAACATGCATAATTTATTTATTCATCTAATAAGTTAGTGTTGGCTCTATCTAAAATTTTGTATAATCAGTGTGTGATCAAAAATGGGAATAAGTAAAATACTGTAGGCACTTTTGTCAATTTGCTGTTTAATTCTTGTGTTTTTTTCCCCACAAATTTGTTTGTTGATTATTACCATTGACTTCATATTTATGTTAACTGTTATCATTATTCATATCTTAGTTACACTTCATGTGACACATTTATTTATTTATTGCTATCTAAAATATCATTTAGTATCAGGGTCTGGCTGGCTCTGTACATCAGCTACTGAATGTCCTTATTGTTGAAATGTGTAAAAGTGAATGTTTTTCTTTGTTTTTTACTTGTAACAAATGTGTTGTTGCCTGTGTAACCTTGTGCCTTTTGTGAATCACTTAAGATGCTGATTCTTGTTTTTACTGCTGAGCCTATGCAATTTTCCTGTAGCAAAAGCAGTAGCATGTTGGCGCTTGTAAAGCCAAGCTCATGGGTTCCCAAGGAAAGCAAGAAAGAATGTCAGTGTGTTCCTTGAATGTAATGTAAGTTGCTTTGGATAAAAGCATGAAAAAATGTAAACTTTTTGTGTAATTACGGAATTGATTTTTCTGTGTTCTCTTACACACTCATATGTAGCCTACAGTATATCTAGGATAAACCCTGTAGATTCATGCTGTGTTGTTCTGGAATAATGATCAATCACATGATTGAGGTTATTATTAAAAATAACTAAGGTAATGTTGAATCTTTTGTAGACTGATCATTGTGTATCCTTGATTTTATAACATTATGTACATATAGAATAAATAAATAAAATTATGTATACATTATATATAACAGTACCCTATATCATTTATAGGGTTCAGCCTTTGATTTTTGGTAAAGCTAACTATATATTTAAGTCAATGCATAGAAATATGAACATGAGTCTAATCAACTGATCTTAAAATCATTTCTATTTTATTTAAGATGAAGTAGATGAGCTTTTGTTGGAAAGGTGATTGTTATGACACTAGATGAAGCTCTTATAAAGTGAACATATAGACATTGAAGAAGATGAAACATTAAATTGATTTTATAGTATGAACAATAACTGGAGTAACTAGCAGGAATTATATATCAGATAAAACAAGTAATCGGAAAAGAAAGTGAAAGTGAATGGATAAGTTTAATTCACAGAAACACCTGCATGTTCTGAAACAGAGCCTTGCTAAAATCTATTGTAATGGGTTTATCTTAGTCTATATTATATTATCTTAGTTTATATTAAAAAAGTTTCTAACAATATCAACTTCATAGATGCAAATTAGCATTTTATTTGATACTTCAGATTTACATTTATTCATTTAGCAGACGCTTTTATCCAAAGCAACTTTCAATTTGAGGAATACAGAAAGCAATTTATCCTGAAGATGCAAAAGTACATAAGAGTGTTTACAATACAAAGATTTGAGCATTACATACACAAGTTGTACAAACATGGAGAATAGAGGGAGTAAGATGGAAGTTTTTTATTTATTTTTATTTTATAAATATGGTTGAGGTGGTGTGTGTCATGTTAGGTGCTCATGGAAGAGATTCGTTTCCTGCTGTCTTTTGAATCTTGACAAGGATTCTGAATTCCGGATGAAGGTAGGGAGATCGTTCCACCAGCAAGGAACAGTGACCATAACTTATTTTTATTGCAATACAGCTCAATCAGTAGAGCATTGGTGTTTGCAACGCCAAGGTCATGGCTTCGATCCCAGGGAAAGCAAGAACTGATTCAATGTGTTTCTTGAATGCAATGTAAGTCGCTTTGGATAAAAGCGTCTGCCAAATGCAGAAATATAAATACAAAAAACAAAAAACAAAAAACCTGGATGTCCTCATTCAACTAAAAACAAATTCACAGACTAATCACCTCAGAGCTCAGAGTTATTTTTGCGGCTGATTTTATTGCATATGCTTTTGTAGGAGTTTCCCTTCAGAAGTAACAATTTATTGGAGGAGAGTATTTAAATGAATCATGCAAGGTGATTTACTAAGGTCTGCGCTAGTCAATTAACTGGGATTTTCACCGTTATTTAAGGCCCCCCCTTAAATTAAAAATAAATCTGTCTTAACCCAGATGCTGATTTGTGCTGCTCTCAGGAGATTGTGTTGGTCATCATGGAAATGTTTTATCTGTGTCATTATTATTCAATGTGCACATTGGAAGTAAATCACCCGCAGATTTTTCCACTGTCATTGGCGCTATTATGGGATTATTATTATTATTTTTTTTTCTGTTCATTAAATCTGGCTCATGGTCTTTAAGGATTGTGGAGACAAAATATGTTATCAATTTTTAATCAGAGACAGAGACAGTTCTTGTTTTCCCTGGGAATCAAACCCATGACCTTGGTGTTGCAAGCACCAATACTCTAATGGTTGAGCTGCATGAATATAATGTTTGTTCACCAAACAGATCAAACCAATTTGTTTTGCTCAGAAGTAAAATAAAAGTCTTATAGATGAGTATTTTGCATTTGTTTTGCAATCGATACGTATGTGTGGATAATTGTTAAAACTTCTAACATACCAACTTTTTAAAATTTCATTTCTGAATATCATAATTGAATGTCTCTATAATGATCCTGCTGTAAGTCCACTGGGCCTTTAAAGTTTTTAAGTTAAACTAGAACATTGAAACCTCTGCTGCTGAAAGTAAATATTTAATCTTATGTATATATCATGCTAGTGGTTTCAGTCCCAGTTTGCTCGCTCTCATACTGTATTTAGCTGGGTGTGATGATAGACCCTGATATCACACATCCATCTAGAGAGTCTATTTGATGTGTGTTTTACATCTGGAAGACGTATTTCTAGAGAGTTTGTTCATCTGTAATACGTGTCTCTGACGTTTCCTTTTAAATAGACATTTAGAAAATTCAAGATGGTTATGCTGTAGAATGGATGTAAAACTGGCATCTTAAAGACGTTTCTCGCATGTTTCTACACAGCAGATGATTTCCAAACCTTTAACAGACGTTTTGCAGACGATAAACGATAAAAGCAATGATTTTTTTTGCTCTAATCACTTCATATTCGACAGAAATTCATTTTATTATTGCTGATGAATGGAAGTGAAATGTGGTTGAAAACAATAATTGTTATATGGTTTTACCCTTACAAAAATAACCTACAGGAATCCTGCAGGATTTTCATTTTTTCTGCAGGTATCCGCAGGCAGCACAGGTGAAAAATCATACAGGAATTAAAAAAAAAATCCTGCAGGACTGCCGCGCACCTCACGCAGAAACAAAATGTTTGCTTACAGGAGTTTTCCCTGTAAATGAAAAATAAATAAGTAAAAAAATATATATAAAAAAACCCTACAGGTTTTGGATTCAGGATAGGTTATGTCTAGACTAGAGAATAAAACTCTGATAGTTGCTGTAGTTTTATTCATACAATTTTTATTTAATTAGATTCAAGTACATTTCATGGAACTATTTTGGATATATTATGCTCTGGCTGTTGGCAGCAATGAGACAAAACAATGAGTCTTAACAAGTAAATTAAAAACAATTAAGAGTAAGAATAAATAGGCAATTATAAAAAAAAAAAAAAAAAACATTTCTCTAAATCATTTCAAAATTATACATTTCTGCAAGCATCCACGACATGTCAAAATTCAAGAGATATGAGTCTGTATACTGTACATTTTTACCTTTTATAACATGAAGATGCAGCTATTTTTTTTTTTAATCCAACTCCCATCTATTTGGTTGGATGCAAAAAAAATTATTTGCAAGACCTGGTAGGTCCTTGAGGTAGACACAGGTTGAATGTATGTCTGTGCATTTGATAAGTTCAACTGAGTCAATCCCTCTTTCTTTTAAAATGCTTTTTGCCGTTATCCCTGATTCTCTGTCTTTGCTGATGTCATTACTTGTTGTTTTCATAACATCAATGAAGGCATGACCCTCTCCTTGCGCATTGCCTACGTCTATAAATGATCGTACTAATGCTATAGACCCATGTTTGGTTTGAACTGCATGGTTGATTCTTTTAGATAAAGATTTAGCTCCTTTTGAATGAATTCGCTTGCCATTAACCACAGCCCTAGAATAAAAACTGAAAGCTTTATTTGCACTAAAACCTGACTCTTGAAGGATATGAGACTCTCTTGGGGTTGGCTGTCGTACATGTGGGCATCCAAGAAACATCACGCTAGAGAACTACCAATACACTTTTTTACAATATTGGTGCCTCCCAACATTTTTTCAACAAAGCTTTTGCTTTGCCGTGTTTGTTCATCATTGAATACAGCAGCAATGAGTCGTGGAACATGTTGGTAAAGGTTAAACATGTTAACAATTTGTTACAGCTTGTGTGCCATGAAAGAGTTTCTGAAGGTGTCCATTCTGGGACTCATATAAGAATGCACTGTGACTCCATAAAGGACCCCAATTTTTCACAGATGCTGCTGCATGTACAAGTATGTGGACATTATAAGACACATGACACTTTCCATACTGAGACTCAAAATGGCCCACAAATGCTTTTAAAAGGCCATCAGCTTTGTCAATGTCGTGGGGGGAAATTGAATCTTGAAGGAGAATGTATGTAGCCTGTACTAGAAGTAGTAAATGGTCAAGATATTGTCTGGGTAAAATGCCGAACAAACAGGGAAGGCTGTAAAATAAGAGAAAGTGTCTGTATTCCGAAGCTTTCCAATATTTACGCAAAGAAATTGAACGGGGTGGTCTTGTTATACTTGTAGGTGGTTTAATGGCAAGTAACCTTCTTTCAATCTGCTCGTTTTCTCTTCCAATGTACCAAGGCTCTGTATGGTATTTGGAGTCAAACCATAGGGTAGTCAGCTGGCGACAAACACCAAGTAATATGCCATGCATGTAATCATATGCAAATCCAGAAACCATATTAAAAAACATCAGCAGCATTAGAGGAGATGGACCTTTTACGCCATTTATGCATGTTCCAGAACCAACAGCTTGCTGAGCATCTTCAGTGTGTTTTCTGTGTGATCTCAGCTCCGGCCCTGTTGACTGCAAAGGATACACCCTAGTAAACCCATTACCCTTTTCTACAACTTCACCCTTTTGATAACACCAGTTACAACCATGCTCTCCATTAAATTGTTTGACATTCTGTACAGCACAACGAGCCACTGAATCACAAATGCAAAGCAAACTGTATACATGGACTACTGTTTTTTCACCTTTCCACTGACAAGGTAACCCTTGGTTTTCAAGACTACGCAATTCATCAACAAATGATTGCAGAAACGAGTTCATTTCTGGCTTTTTTGGCCCAAACCACAAACCGCCAAGAATGACATGCTTTGCCCTCAGATTAGGGGGGAGCTCGTTGATTGTGACTTGAAGAGGCCAGATATGAAAAGGAGAAGATTTGAAAATTGGAACACCATCAACATTCCAGGACACTGAAATATTCAACAATTTTGGGTCATTTAGTGCATCAATCGATTTGTACATAGTGCCATCAAATATGTCTTCAACATTTTGTGAGTTGCGCTTAGTCCTTGACCATTTGTAATTCAAAGACTGACAAAAATCTGTATCTTGAAATTTACCTCTTAATTGATCTGAAATAGATAACTTGATAAAGACAGAGCCAGATTTGATTAAGTTTTCCATGTCCCCTGGGGTACCATTGCATGAAGCACAATGGGTGGGGATTTCACTACCAAAGAAATGTTGGCAGGATGGGCAAATATACTGGACTTCAAAAGTGTCACAGTGAAAAGATTTCATGAACTTGTATAAGCTATCTGGAACACCATTGGTTGAATCAGGACAGTGGAGATTGATAAGATCTAACAAGTCACTCAAAGCCACTTTGGATGTTGTATGCCTGAGGCTGTAGGCAAGTATGCACAGCAGAGATTCTTCATTAGTGATTTTGGCATTTGGATATATTTTTTCCTCATTGGCACACTCCTCTCTTTCTTCTGTGCTTCCCTCACAAACTGCACTGTGGTTTCTGACAATCTAGAAAGTAAATATTGCACTAATTACAAGCTGACACATAAAGAAGTATGAGCTTTAAAAAAAAAGCATGAGGCTATAGACTAGATACATATTCTAAACTTTATTCTCACATGAGTCTGTGGAAAGTTCTCATCAGCTGTGCTAAAAACATCACCCTCGTCATCAGCAGAAAAGCCTTCCTGTCAGAAATTGTGCATTTATTGCACATTAAAACAAAATCCATATGAACACCGATATTTACAAATGTATGCAAAAAGCATTGGATTAAAAACAATATCAGAAATCCATTCTCACATCAGCATCTGAAAAGTTTCCATCAGCATCGCTGACGACCTCATTCTCTTCATCAGTAGAAAAGTTTCCCTGTGAGACATGTACAGGTACTTGGACCACTAGTTTTATGCATGTACTTAAATTTTGTAAATGTTCTGGCTGATAAAGGATCAAAGAATTGCCAACCTTATGACAACAAGGAAGCACAATTCTAAAGAAGATTAACTTTGAAAAATAAAAAAAATAAAAAAGCCTATTCTCACATGAGCATCAGGGCAGTTCCTGTCAGATTTGCTGATATTGTCACCACTGTTATCATTGGAAATGTTTTCCTATAAGTATGAAATTATAAACATACAGGAGCATGTTAGACATGGTTTCTTGACTACAACAAATGGCCATGAATTTATCACTGAAAATGTTTTTTAGGCC